>JAASGW010000027.1:0-101447 GCA_023334395.1 Phytopythium sindhum
CCGGAGAAGAAGGTCGGCAAGCAGCAGCAACAGGCCCCCAAGCATGAGCAGGCGCCGAAGCAGGAGCAGAAGGCGCAGCCGGCGGCCAAGGAGACCCAGGGCGGCGGCAAGGGCAAGGGCAAGAAGGGAGGCAAGAAGTAGAACACTGCTGGAGTGGCGAGTCCATCCAAGCATGAATAAAAATGGATTCACTCGATCCGTTCAATGTTGACGCTGATGGTTCTTCCGCTTCAAACAAACACCTTTCCCTGCTCATTATTGGCCCATTAAACGAAATGCTCGATACCACCACGATAGTCCTCACAGGATGCATATTTGATGGCGCTCAGCTGTCCCTAGAATGCAAACTACGCAGGTGTCTGCAGCTATTGACCGGCAAGTTGTACCTATGAACGTGCTGAAGTTCTCTCCACTCCCTCGTCCGCACTACGCCCGTCAGTCGATCAGTATCCGTAGGGCGGGTACCCTCCATTATGGGGCGGTGGATACTGGCAATGCTGTGAAGGCGTGTACTGCCCTTGCGGCGGTGGATACGCATACGCCGGCTGCTGCGGGGGCGGGTACTGCCCTGGGGCAGGGTAGTACGGTTGCTGGGGTGGAGGCGCGTATGGCTGCTGGTACGACGGAGGATATCCGGCTGGCTGTTGTGGAGGCGGTGCGTAGCCATGCGGCGGTGGATATCCTGGGGTCTGCGCAGGAGGATAACCAGCAGGCGGCTGCTGTGGCGGATACTGGTACTGGTTCGGCGCAGGATATCCAGCAGGAGGCTGTTGCTGCGGCGGGGGCTGCTGGTTTGGGGCAGGATAACCGGACGGGGCTGAAGCAGCACCGTACGGTCCCTGCTGCGGTGGGTAGCCCGGTTGAGGCTGCTGCTGCGGGTAACTCTGCTGTGGAGGATATCCAGGTTGCTGTTGCTGTTGCGGAGGATAGTCAGGTTGCTGCTGCTGGGGGGGGTATCCGGGCTGCGACTGCTGCTGTGGAGGATATCCAGATTGCTGCGGTTGCTGTGGAGGATATCCAGATTGCTGCGGCTGCTGTAAAGGATACCCAGGCTGCTGCGGCTGCGGCTGCGCAGGAGCTGGGTATCCAGGCGCTGGTGTCGGCACCCCACCTTGCTGATGCTGCGGCTGGTTGTACCCCATCGGCCCCGTCGTTGGCGCAGCCGATGTTGGTACCGCGGCGGCTACTATCGTCTGGGGGACTGATTGCTGTCGTGCAGTCTGGTACGAATCTGACGGAGGCACTTGCCCCGGAAGCGAGAACTGTTGCTGCGAGGCCTGCGAGTATGATGACTGTTGTCCAGTCGCAGTCGATCCACTTGCGTACTCATGTTGCGCGGGAGATTGACCAGCAGCAGCAGCACCAGGGGTGGCTCGCGTGGGCTGTGGAGGATCACGCGGGGCGTCAAACACCTCTAGCAGCAACTTCTTGTAGTCGCCGCTAGTTTCGCCACTGATGCGGTCGCGAAGCTCCTCGCGGTAAATGCGCTTGTACGCGGTCTTCACTTCCGGCAACAGTGACTGGTAGCGCACGAGCGCCGTGCTGAGTCCCGTCTCGTCGGTCCCAAAGCCCTTCATTGTGCGCTCGAAGAGCTCGGCGATCGCCGGATACGGGTCGAGCCGCAGCCGCACATAGAAGTTGAGACTGCGCTTGGCGTCGCCGCTGAACTCCTTGTCGACCGCCTTGGCAATGTTGTTGTTGTACTTGGCGACGTACACGGCGTCGACCATCTTGAGGAACTCGGGTGGGCACTTGACGATGGTGCCGATGAATACTTCCTCGTTCGTGCCCATCCGGCCCTGACCGGCCTTGTATAGCGTCTCCGCTTCCGCCTCGGCCTTGGCCGCGTTGTGTACCTGCGGGTTGTAGTCAATCTCCTGCGCCTGTTGTCGGTTAGTGGACGGTAGTCACATGGGTTAAGCTGCGAAGTGAGTATCCGCGATAGAAACCAAGCCAACGCACCTGCAGCAGCGCCATGACGACCTTGCGGAAGTCGCCGCTGAGCTCCGCGTTCATGGTTACGGCCAGGTCGCGGCCCACCAGGTCGTAGTACGTGCGCTTGAGCAGCGCCATCTCCTCGTTCGTGCGGCCCGACAGGATCTGCACAATGAGGCTCTCGGTGGTGCCGATGCCCTTAGTCGCGTCGCGCAGCAGCTGCGCCTCCGTCTCGGGCAGCGGCGTCGAGATCATGGCCAGCAGGCGCCCGAAGTCGCCCGAGGTCTCGCTCTTGACCAGCTCGCGCAGCGGCTTGCCGTACAGCTCCTTGTAGCGCAGCGCGATGAGCGAGCGCGTCTCGGGGGACTTGCTGCCCAGCAGCGCGATCAGCGCCTTCTCGTCCGTGCCCAGGCCCTTACAGGCCGCGTGGATCTGCTTCACCGCCTCGTCCACGTGCGCCGGGAACCGCACGCCCGTGCCGTGGAAGGCGTCGAACGCCGACGCCGGGTATAGCTTCATGGTCGCGGAGGAAGGTGTCCAAGTGCCTTCCCCACCTTCTTCCTCCCCTCCGTCCTTTCTCTTTAGGGTTTCTCGACTGGAATTTTCAGTTGAACAGAGCGTCGGTCGACTAAAAACGAGCGGAGGTTACGCTTTTTGGGTGCAGAAGTGAATAGGGTGTGAAGTAACCTATCAGGTTACGGATCGGATTACATTCCCGGGTGCTGTGCTGGTAATTTGTGCCCCCGGTTACGGTTACGTTGGAGCAACTGGCACAAGCAAGCAGGTAGGCAGGAAGGCGGAAACAAATGGATGCGGCGTTGAGCGAGGCGCTGCGGCGCGGGAACCCAGTCGTGTTCTTCGACGTGTCGATCGGCGGCGCGCCCGCGGGGCGGATGCGCCTGGAACTTTTCAAGAAGGACTGCCCCAAGACCGTCGAGAACTTCCGGTGCGGTTCGGTCTGAGCCGAGAAGACGGTTGTGGGTTGTGCTGTGGCGATTGACATCGTTGGGGTGTGTTTGGTGCGCAGGCAGTTTTGCACGGGCGAGTACAGGTGCGCAGCATCGACGAGGTTGGAAGCGAGTGACATGAACGCTGAAGAGGGCTGATGCTGTCGATTGGCGTGCACAGGAAGTCGGAGCTGCCGGTTGGGTACAAGGGCTGCAGCTTCCACCGCATCATCAAGGACTTCATGGTGCAGGTGCGTGCAAGACGTCAATCGTCGCTGTCCTCGAGACAAGAGCTCCTTCCTTCTTCACTGCTGTTCGGTGCCTATGAGCGGACTCTAACTGCGCGCCGATGTCGTCTCTATTCATGACCGACTTATGAAACCAGGGTGGCGACTTTCTGAAGGCAAAGCGTGCTGCGCCGTGACCGTGATGATGGATCGAGAAGAGGACTGATCGTGAAGGCGTGGTGTCGTTTGTGACGCGTGAGCAGGGCGATGGCACGGGGCGGATCAGCATCTACGGCGACAAGTTCCCCGACGAGGGTTTTGTCCACAAGCACTCGGAGGCCGGTCTGCTGTCCATGGTGCGTGCTCTCGTGCATTCGCCACGGAGTGATGGTATATCACTTTTGGACTCACCAGTGAGGGCATGCCGCGTTGACCGGCACAGGCGAACAGCGGCCCGGACACGAACGGCTGCCAGTTCTTCCTCACGTGCGCGCCGTGCGACTGGCTGGACGGCAAGCACGTCGTGTTCGGCAAGGTACTGGACCCGGCGTCGCTGCTGCTGCTGCGCAAGATGGAGAGCGTGCCCGTCGGCGTCAACAACAAGCCCAAGCTCGCCGTCACCATCACCGAGTGCGGCGAGCTCTAGCGTGCACGCCCCACGACCACGACAGACGCATCGTCTTTAAAATCAACACGACCAGTGTCTTTTCCATACCAGACCGACTATCAGCGCAAAGGTCACGCCCCTTGGCTGGTAGCGATACGATGACGCACGCGAGCTTCCAGCACCGGAGCGGACGCGACCTGTCGACCGACGGGGACGGCCGCGCGGCGCGCCTCGCTCCAACCCGCCGCGCGTCCCGCAGGTCCCGCCACCCGTCTACATGTCCGCATTCCCATCGCCATGCTCGGTTCTTTCCATCGGGTGCCGCCTGTTAGCCAGCAAGACTCCCCCCCCCTCGCCCACCTTGAAGTCGGTCCGCCTTGCGCAGGTATCCGGTCAGGGCTGCCGAGGTTTTTCCCTCGCGGATACAATTGCCGGCCTTTTTCCTTTTTCACCTCAAGGTTTTACATGAAAAACCTTGCCGCGCCGGTTCACTCAGGGGGAAAGGGGGGCACAGCCGACCCTCTTCCTCTCATTTCCCGACTTTCCTCTTGGTTTTTTACTGGAGGGACCATCACTCTTGCTCGGCCGCCGAGGGTGCCGCGCCGCCCCAAAAACACAAAAAACTTTGAGGAAGCGATCCTCCTCCGCCATCCGACCTTTTGAAGGGAAAAAGGGGGGAAAGGACCGCCTGCACCGCCTCCGCCGCGCCACCCTCCACACAGACACAGACACAGACGCCATGAGCAGCAGCAAGCGCGAGTACTACATGCGCAAGGGCCTGCAGCTGCAGCAGCTCGAGACCGAGGCGGCCACCGCCAGCGGCCCCGCCAAGACGGCCCGCCAGGTGACGAGCGAGCGCGATCTTTGAGCGTGAGGGGGGGAATGCGTGGGCTAACGCGGGAGTGTGCATGTGTCTGAACGACAGGTGGCCAAGTACCGCGACCTGTGCCCGCCCGGCACGGAAGATACGCAGATCACGCTATTACTCGAGCGCTCCAAGAACGACGCGCAGAAGATCGAGACGGCCATTAGCGAGCTGTGGGAGGACTACCGCGGCGGCGGCCAGGACGACTGGGCTACGGTAGCCAAGAAGGGCAAGAAGAAGGTGTGTCGCCGGTGACTTTGATCTTTTGCCTCCCTCCCCTTGTGGGTGGGATTCAGCCGTGTATCATTCGCACCGATCTTGTCGTACACACTTTTCTAACGTGCTCTCCACGTTGATTCGTGCTCTCCATTAGGAGGTTTCGGTTTCCCAGCGCCCCGCGCAACACTCACAACAGCAGGAGCCCCATGACGACCTGCACAAGTCGTCCGAGCGCGGCCTGCGCGGTCGTGGCAGCACCCGAGGAGGCAGAGGCGTGGTCGCCCGCGGCGGCCGTGGCACCCGAGGAGGTCGGGGTCGCGGCGCCGCTGCTGGTCCTGCTCGTGGCAGCCGTGGACAGACGTCCGGCGAAACTGACGAGGAACAGCCAGAAGATGATGCTGAAGGCTCCAACTCCACCGAGGAGACCGCGCAGTCAGGCGACGCCCCCGTTCAACCCGCTTCGTCGCGCAAGGAAAGAAAGGAGCGCGGAACAAAGGTTGCCAAGACCACGCCGCCGGCCGTTGTAGCTACCCCTCCGATTGTCACGCCCATCTTGACGGGCGCATGGGTGAAGAAGCCGAACCTTACGGGAGTCGTGGCGCCGCCGCCGAAGCCTGTGGAGCCTGCCCCGAAGCCACCTGCCGCCCCTGCCGCCCCTGCCGCCCCTGCCGCCCCTGCCGCCCCTGCCGCCCCTGCCGCCCCTGCTGCCCCCGCTTCCTCCGCTGCCTCCGCTGACAAACCCACTGAGACGGAATCTACGAGCAAGTCTCCCAAGAAGGCGGTGACGAAGGAAGCATCAGCTACATCTAGCCCTGCGAAGAAGTCGCAAGAGAAGAAGAAGAAGGACAAGTCTGCAAAGAAAGAGACTGCTGCGGCTGTGGAAAAGACGACGACAACTATGACTGCTACTGCTGCTGCTAGCGACGAGACTGTCGTGGTGTCGGAGACGGTTGAAGTTGTGAAGGAACTGAAGGAAGCGAAGAAGTCCCCGAAGAAAACGGAGAAGATCGAAACGACCTCGACGACGTCGATCGCATCCGGATGGGGCTCCCTTGACGTCGGCACGACCACGATTGAGGAGTGGTCTGCGACGACGACCACAGAATCTAAGAAGGCCACGACCCCGAATGCGTGGGCCCGTGGAAGCCCTCTGGTTAAGGCTGCGACGCCCGCCAGCCCCACTGCTGCGCCGCTTCCAACTGTTGTCCCTGGCTCGCCCAAGGACATCCAGATCCCGCGCGAGGCTCTTTCAAGCGGATCTGCCTCGACTAGCCCGAAGCAGTACCTGAAACTTGGCCGATGGGACACTGCTGCGACGACGAACCTCTCGCTGCAGTTCGGTAGCTTCTCGCTCAATGGAGTTGAGACGACTGAGGCGACTTCCCCGCGCGGTTGGGCGTCGAACACGACGACGACGACCACGGCGTCTTCGTCGTCGAACGCTGGCACGAAGACTGTCACGACGACGAAGACGCAGAGTGCTTGGGGTGCGAAGCAGTCCCCCTCGCCGAAGAAGACGACCGCGACTCTTTCCCCGGGCAAGGTCCTTGAGACGGAGCAGCGCAGCACGGCGACTCTCGAGACGAGCCAGGTCGGTTCGAAGATCGCTTCGTCGACCACATCGGCGCCTCCCGGACTCGCTGTCGAGGCCGGTGGAGCGACTCCGAAGGCGGCCCAGTCGCCTCGTTTCGCTCCGTCGGCTCCTTCCCCTGCCGCGCTCCCGAAGCCGGATGAGGTGAAGCGTGGTACCCCCACGCGTGCGCAGAACCAGTTCACGACCCAGTCGACCACTCAGACTCAGACGTCCAAGATTGGATCTGTCCCGGGATACGGGACCGACTTTTCGAAGACGTCTGCCAACCTGTATCAGACGTCGTACAGCCAGTACTCGATGGACCTCGGACGTCCTGTGGCGGGTGCGACTGCTCAGGGAACCCAGACCTCTGGAACGCCTAAGAGCGCCGGCCGCCCGGCCGTCCCGAACGTTGCCGCGCAGTCTCCCGCGCGCGCTCAGGCGCAGAGTGCCCAGATCCAGCAGCAGCAGCAGCAACAGCAGCAGCAACAGCAGCAGCAGCCCCAGGCGCAGGCTCAGACGCAGCAGGCGCAGGCGCAGCAGACGCAGGTGAAGCAGGGCCAGACGCAGCAGCAGGCGCAGCAGCAGGGCCAGGTGAATCCGCAGCAGGCGGCGCAGCTTCATCAGGCGCATACGGCTATGCCGGGTTATCACCACTACGCGCCTCCGCCGCCGCCGGGCATGGCCATGCCGTACAACCCGTACAACTACGCTGGCTACTACCAGGGCTACGGCTACTACCAGAACCCTCAGGTACGATTTGGTTGCTTTGTATGCATGGTGGTTGTGGCTATGCAATGATCTCATGAAGCTCGCTCTTGTATGAACAGTACCCTCAGTACAGCCCTCGCACGCAGTACGGCCCGCGTGGCAACATGCCGTACGGTGTTGAAGGACCGGTGCCGGGCTTCTCGACTCCTCCCAAGTACGTGCGAGTATATTGTTGTAGCCACCCGTTTTTGCGAAAAACTAACCATACCGGTGATTATTTCTGTACAGTATGCCGGTCGGATACCAGGATCAGCACATGCTTGCGCACCAGCACGAGTACGCGGGCGCGGTCCCCCAGGGCTTCGGCGAGATCAACGGCGCCTACATGCAGCAGACGCCGATGCAGCAACACCAGAGCCACCATCTGCACCAGCAGGGTGGCCAGCAGAGCCACGGCAAGGGCTCGACCCAGGGCTCTTCGGCGCAGCAGTCGCACGGCCAGCGCGGTGGCAACGCGGGCGCCCAGGGATACTCGAACGCTGCTGGCGGAGCGCGTGAGCACGGCACGTCGCCGCCCGGCCCGAATGTGTCGGCTGGCATGTCGGCTTCGTACGCCCAGCACTACGGCTGGGCCTCGTACGGCGGGCAGCCGATGGGCGGCTGGGGCCACATGATGCCCCAGGGCTACCAGCAGACGCCGTCGCCGCACCAGCAGCAGCAACAGCAGCAGCAGCAGCACCCGGGCTCGCACCACCAGCAGTCGTACCGCCAGTACGGCAATAGCAGCGCGCAGTCCGGCGGCAACCCCAGCGGCGACGCCAGCAGCAACGCGCACTCGTGGAGCTCGTAGACGGCTGCTGCCCGCGCGTCTGCCGCGACGGGATTGAACCGCGTGCAGTGGGCAGGTGCTGGCCAGCGGTCGCAGGCCGACTGGCTCACGTTAGGAGAACCATCGATGACGCAGACTTTGCGCCGCCACTGGTCAGTGGCGGAGGGGGGAGGGCGGCCTGTGCGTGTGTATCAGTAGGTGGAAACCAAGGGGTCATTTAGGTCGTCGGTTCAGTTTAGTGCACGCTTTTGCTTGGCCTGGGGGGACATAAGGATGGGCCGCGCGGGGGAAGCTCCCGGAATAAGATTTCGATTGCCTACGGTACGGCGAATTTTTGCGCGAACGAGGCGTTACGTCGACTGGCGACGGCACTGAACGCTGGTTTGACGCTTCTTTTCCCTGGCGGCCGCGCGCGTGGCGTGGCGTACGCAGCGTAACAGAAGACGGACACGACGTCGCGCCAATGCCGCGCACCACAGCACTGTGCTGCTGCCTGCTGCCGCAATAACATCGAGGTCACGCGGAGGTTCAGCCACAGAGCCTCACGACGAACACTAACCGAAAAATGAGCAGAAATGAATTGAGAAGGAAGCAAAAATACTGCGAGGCGACGAAGAACAGGTGCTCGAAAAGAAACGAGCAGCCAGCCACCTGTCCAGCTAGCGCCTAAGTTTCCTTTTTCCTCTTGGTGTTTGTATGGTGAATCTTTGAATCCCCCTGTTCTCCGGTTGGGTGGATCCGACCAGAGCGGAGAACAAGAAAGGGAAAAGATCGCATTCTCGCGCTCCCGATTGGTCGATAAGCGATAAGATTGCGTCTCTGACTGGCCGAAATAGTGCACTCTCTCCTTCGATTGGCTCCCGCGGGCGAAACGCTGCAGAAATAGCAGAGGGATCCCCACATGGGTACCCTACGGTATAGTCGGGTGGATGCGCTGCGAAGGGGCGCCCTCTCTCTATTTAGATGGGGTAACTTACCATACCCTAGGTTACCCTTTCTCCGCCTCGCGCCACACTGGAGACCAGGGTAACCAGCGCTTCAGTTGCTGCGTGTACCCCTAGCTGCATTAAGCAAAAGCGCGCGCGGGAGGCAGGAGAAAGGCGTTGGGCAGCGGCCGCGGGGAGAAAAATTCCCCCCGTTCGCTGTTGTTCGCTCGTTTGCTGTGTCGCAGTTCCGCCCTTGAAGAACGGGCGTGTGACGTGGGTTTGGAGCGTGTGGAGGAGTCCCATCCCCCGTTGAAGGACCAGCAAGAAGAGCGGAGTAGTGGGAGGAGAGGGCGAACGCGGCGGTGGATCGATCCATTCCCGGATTCCAGCGCCGAACGAGCGATTGTCGACGCAATCGGACGGACAGACAGAGCGACCGATGGACGAGGGCGCGCGCGTGTGGGTCGCGGACCCCGCGGACGACCGGGTCTGGCGGGCCGCGCGCATCGTAGCAGAGCACCGCTCGCCGGCGTCCGCGGCCGTCACGGTCGAGTTTGACGACGAAGATGACGACGAAGATGACGACGAAGAAGCCACGGAGAGCGACGGGGAGGAGGTGGAGCGCGGCGAGGCGGACAAGAAGACGAAGCACAAGCGCGTGGTGGTTCCACTTGCGTTCAAGACCAGCAGCAGTAGCAGCGCCAAGGCATTCCCGTCGACGAAAACAACAACCGACGACGCAGGCGAGTACGTGAATGTGCTGCCCCGGAACGCCCTCGGACAGCAAGACCAGGCAGACTTGGTGGCGCTGCCGCACCTGCACGAGGCTTCCATTCTGCACGCGCTGCGGCTGCGGTACGCGCGCCACGCCATCTACACACACATCGGCGAGATCCTCATCTCGGTCAACCCGTTCGAGAAGCTACCGGCGCTGTATACGCGCTCGCGCATGGAGGCGTACTTGCCCGACTTGATTATGGACCCGGGGGCTAGTGACGACGAGATGGGAGCGGCCGACCCGCACCTCTTCGGTGTCGCACGCGCGGCATACGTTGACGTGGCGCGAAATGCGCGCAACCAGTCGATTCTGATCAGCGGCGAGAGTGGCGCGGGGAAGACGGAGGCCACCAAGATCGTCATGAAGTACTTTGCGCTCACATGCGGCCAGTCCTCTGCACCGTCATCCACTGCATCGGCCTCCTCTAAACCCACGACGTCGATCGAGACGCAGGTGCTGCAGTCTAACCCGATCCTCGAGTCCTTCGGCAACGCGCGCACGGTGCGCAACGACAACAGCAGTCGCTTCGGCAAGTTCATCGAGCTGCACTTCGACCCGCGCGGGGGACTGACGCTGCGTGGTGCACGCATCCGCACTTACCTGCTGGAGAAGATCCGCGTCATCCAGCAAGCGTGTCACGAGCGCAACTTCCACATTTTCTACGAGCTGCTGGCTTCGCTGGCCCATCCAACTGACCACAAGTACGAGGAAGGTGACGACGATGACGACGACGAAGACGTGGCGCTGGTCTCCTCTCTGCTGTCAAGTCTGTGCGACAAGAGGCAGGCATGGGGGCTTCGCGACGCAGCGCAGTTCCGCCTACTCAACCAGAGCGAGTGCATGAAGCGGCGAGACGGCGTCGAGGACGGTGCGCAGTTCCGTCGAACCTTGCGCGCTATGGAGCAACTAGGGCTGACGAATGCGGAGATCTCTAGCGTGCTTGAGATCGTCATGGCTGTCTTACACATGGGCAACGTCGAGTTTGCAGAAACCGTTGTCAGGAGGAAGAACAGCAGGAATCGCAGTATCAGCGAGAGCGACCGTGACTCGGAGATCGTCCACGCGACTACGACAGTCAAGGTCGTTCGTGTCAACGAAATGTCAAGGGAGGAGGACGAGGACGAAGACGGAGAGGAAGAGTACGACGATGGTCCGATGGATCATTTCACCAAGGCGGCATCATTACTTGGCGTGGAGCCTGAGCAGCTGGAGCGCTCGCTCACGCGTCGCTGGCTGCACACTGCCAACGAGACGCTCGAGGTGGCGTTGGATGTCGGCCACGCTGAAAACACGCGCAACGCCCTGGCGATGGAGTGCTACCGACTGCTGTTTGAGTGGCTCGTGGGTCGGATCAACGCCAAGATCCACCCGGATGCTAGACGATCGAGGAACCGTAGCCTTTCGCGAGAAAACAGTTCTGACGATGCGACGAAGGCTTCTGAACAGGAGCTCACTATCGGTCTGCTCGACATCTTTGGATTTGAAGACATGGCAGTCAACTCGTTCGAGCAGTTGTGCATCAACTACGCCAACGAGGCACTGCAGCACCAGTTCAACGAGTTTGTCTTTGCGTCCGAGCAGCGTCTGTACTGTGAGGAAGGTATCCTTCTTCACGATGGCGACAACGCCGACCCGAACGCCATGTCTTTGGACGGCATGGAGTTCCCGGACAACTCGGCGTGCCTTGAGCTGTTCGAGAAGAAGCCTTTGGGCATTTTCTCGCTGACGGACCAGGAGTGTGTGTTTCCGCAAGGAACTGACCGCGCCCTCGTCGCCAAGTTCTACTCGGCGTTCGCTAGTGGCGATCAAACCGCTGGAAGCTACCAGCAGCAGCCACTTTTGGGACGAAGCTGCAGTAACAGCACGGCTGTCGGCACGCACTCGCACTTCGTCATGGCGAGCGCGCTCCAGCGGTCGACGCATTTCGGCGTTGCCCACTACGCTGGACACGTCCTCTACACTGTCGAAGGGTTTCTGGCCAAGAACAAGGACGCCTTCTGCGAGAGCGCCGTGTTGCTGCTCGCTCAGTCGAGTAATCCGCTCATCCAGGCGCTTGCCATCTCATCCACGGCCTCGACGACGGCCAAGTCCGTCTCTGCTTCATCGTCCACAACTGTGAGCGCGCGTCGCCCTGCCGTTCGACGGGCGAACTCGGCCATCGCGGCAATCAGTGTCGGCACGCAGTTCAAACTCCAGCTGAACGAACTGCTTGACATCATCCGCGCCACGACGCCCCACTACGTCCGGTGTATCAAGCCAAATGATGCGAGCTCGCGCGGTGCGTTTGACACCCGCCGAGTGGTCGAGCAGTTGCGCAGCGGTGGCGTTCTTGAGGCTGTGCGCGTGGCTCGCGCAGGTTTCCCCGTCCGACTTTCGCACGAGCACTTCCTCGAGCGTTATCGCCGTATTCTCATGGGCTGCCGCGCCGTCGTTCACCATGACCATCTCCACCTCAATGACGATGTTCACGCGTGCCTTGACCGTCTAACGGTCATCCTGGCGAAGCAACAAGAGCAAGCTGGGGCTACGACCTCGAGTTCCTTGGCAAGTGGAGTGCGGCTCGGACGCACTCGTGTGTTCTTCAGGCGAAAGCCGTTCGAGACGCTTGAGAAGCTGCGTGGATCCGTCCGATCCAGCGCTGCTACAGTCATCCAAACACAAGTTCGTGGGTTCACGGCGCGCCACCGGTACCGGTCCGTGTTGCGAATAGTGCTCGTCATCCAGTGTCTCTATCGCGGCCACTGTGCGCGGCTCTTAACGCACTCGGTGCGCATCAACATTCGTGCGACAACGATTCAGCGCATGGCTCGTGGATTCTGTGCCCGTCGCTGGTACTCCGCGCTGAAGTTGACGGCGATCCTGTGCCAGAGCCTTGTTCGAATGCAGCGCTCGAAGCGATTCGTGCAGTCGCTGCGTGAACATCGCGCAGCGACGCGTGTTGCTGCTAGCTGGAAGCGGAGGATGGCGCAGCGCGCGTTCCGCCGCATGCAGTCGGCGGTGCTGGCGCTCCAGTGCGCGTTCCGGTCACGGGTTGCTCGTCGGGAGTTGCTGGAATTGAAACGCGAGAGCCGCAACATCGCAAAACTCCAAGAGGACAATTCGGCGCTGAAGAGCGAGCTAGCGATGCTGCGAGCCCAACTAGCGGCGATGCAGCTTCAGCAGCAGCAGCCCCAGCCGCTTGGACACTGTGACGTGTTGCCAACGCCAGTGCTGAGGCCCTTGGAAACGGTGATAGTCGCGTCCGTGTTGGTTCCGACTGTGATTGTTCCTGCTATTGAAAAGGAACAGCCAAAAGACGCGAAGAGCAAGCACGTTGGAGATGCAGCAACGAGCGACATGGAGCCTCAGGAGGACCAGGAACCGTCCCAGCAAGAGGACGATGGCGACGATGACGAAGAAGACGAGACGACCATGTCGATTCCATCGTTCGCGTTCCAGACGCCAGGGTCCGATTCTTGCGAGGAGAGCAACAACAACCAACTACAGAATGACTGCGCCTTGGGCAGCAGCTCTCGTGCTATCTCCATTGCTGTCCCTCCTGCTTGTGCGTCTTTGGACAACGTCGAATTGGATGGACCCGAGAAGCCGTGCGCTGCTAAAAGTGAGAATGTGGTGGCGGACAACCTTGAGGCCACGGACAAAGGCAAGCGTGAAGCACCTGCAGTGGAGGTCGCGCCGACTCTCGAGGCGCTTCGTCCCGAAGAAACACCATCAAAGACGTCTAGGACGAGAGACGGTCGCCCGCGGCGCTACAGCCTGCCGGACATGCCGTTGACCTTCAGTGTCATGTCCATGCCTTGCAATACTGCTCGCGCTCCTGCTGGTCCGGCGCCAGCAACGGAGGATCCTGATGCAGACGACCTGGACGATCTCATCATCTCCCCACGCACGCGCGACCGTCGGCATAGCCTCGACTTGTGGCTCGCTCGACAGGAGCACGTAGAGGAGGAGCTCCAGCAACTGCGCGAAGAGGTGCGCGCCACCGCTCTGGCGGTCGCGTCCGCAACTACTTCGGCTGCGCCGACGCCCACGGCGGAGGACCAGAAGGAGGTGATGAAGAAGTATGTTGCGTCGCAGATCAAGGCCAAGATGATGCGGTTGCAGCTGCAACCCCCGTCGAGTCCGTCCCTACGCCTGGACATGAACCTGGTCGACAACAACCGGAACGGAGACGACGAAGAGGACGACGGTGCTGTTGGTGACGATGAAGCAGACAAGGCTAAGACGATGCGGCAGCCCACGAAGTGGCGCGCTCCTGCATCTGTCGGGTACAATCTCTCTCGATCAGCTAACATTAGCGCGCGCGTTGGTGGCGGCGTGACGCCGCTTCGACGACTTAACGCCATCAGCCGAGTCACCACACCGATCACGGTACGGTCGCGGTCGGACGCGATGCCGCATCAACCTCCCTCGTCGCCCTCTTTCTACGCCCAGCGCCCGAGAAACGCCCGCACCGCTTGGAACTTCGCGGGCGCCGCGTCGGTGGCCAAGTCGCAGTCGACCAAGCACAGCCGAGGTCTCCAGGCGTACTTCGCCGACGACGACGCCTCCGACGACGAGTTCGACGACTTTGGAAACGGCACGCTTCGCATTCGCAGTTGCGAGCTGCAGCTGCCTGCGCGCTCAGCGTCGCTCGGCTTGCCTCCGCTTCGTGGTGGCTTTGATCACTGCGACACTGGCGATGACGAGGGTCGACAGCCCGTCATCTCAACGGCGTGGACGCCGGTGCGGCAGCCGTTGATGGACAGCCAGCACCTGGTGCCGCGCTGGACCAAGGACGCGCAGTGCACCGAGTGCCACTGCGCGTTCGGGCTGCTGGTGCGGCGCCACCACTGCCGCCAGTGCGGCCACTCGTTCTGCTACGAGCACTCGACGCGCAAGTTGCGGCTGCCGCACTTCGGCTACACGGAGCCGCAGCGAGTGTGCGACGCCTGCTTTGAGGCGCATCTGCGCGGCCTGAACACCTGCCCGAGCGGGTCGCCGGACGAGACGAGTAGCTGGAGGCGCAAGCGCCGCGAGGCGTCGATGGCGATGGCCAAGGCGGCGGCCGCGCGGGACGAGGAGGATAAGATGTCCATGGCGAAGATGATGGGGACGCCGCGGATCACCCGGCGCGACACGGAGACCAGCAGCGTCGACAGCGTCGCGGTCACCACCATGTGAAGACGTGGAGGGGGTTATGTGTGGGTGTTGATGGCGCGGCGAGAGATAAAGTAGGAGGAGGGAGGACGGCGAGCGAGCGCGCAGTATAATCGCCCGGCCTCCCCGCAAGTAGCTCAGCAGACGGTGTTTAACATATATATTAATGCAAAGCGCCCGCCATTTCACTACACTCTCATCATGCAGCCATCTATGGCGACAGAGCGGACGGTAGACCGCCTACATCTTGCGCTTCTTGCTCTTGCCGCCGTCAGCGCTCGTCCCCGCCGCCTTCTTGATCTTCTTGGGCTCCTTGGGCTTGAGCGGCGCGAACGTCATGCGGTGGATGGCGCAGGGCCCGTGCTTGGCGATGGCGGCTATATGCGCCGCCGTCGGGTACCCCTTGTGCTGCGCGAGCCCGTACTGCGGGTGCTGCGCGTCGTACTCGCGCATGAGCCGGTCGCGCGTCACCTTGGCGATGATGGAGGCCGCGGCGATGGCGAACACCTTGGAGTCGCCCTTGATAACGGGCGCGGCTTTGACGCCCGCCGCACCGCCGTCGGCCAGCGCGGCCGGCAGGCGGTTGCCGTCCACGAACACGAAGTCGGCGCGTGCGTCGGCGGGCATCGCGTCCACCGCGAGCGCCATGGACTCGAGCGACGCCTGAAGGATGTTAATCTCGTCAATGCGCTGCGCCGAGTTGACCTGTTGCCGCGGTTCCTCATCAGTCAATGCCATACAAAGCGCTATGATCCACCGACATCGGGAAGACGTACGTGGACGGCGAAGCGCACGCGCGGGTGCGACGTGAGCTGGTCGTACAGCGCCTCGCGTTGCGGTTCGGAGAGCTTCTTGCTGTCATGTACGCCCTCGATCTGCACGTCCACGGGCACGAAACACGCGGCCGCAACCACTGGCCCTGCCAGCGGCCCGCGGCCAGCCTCGTCCACGCCCACGACGCAGCGAAAGCCCGCCGCCTCCTTCTCCTTCTCAAACGTGCGCGGCAGGGTCCCGTGCGGAAAGCGGAGCCCCTTCTCCGCTTCGTTTATCTCTCCATCCGAGGTCGCCGGTGGCTTGGAGGCCTTGCGAAAGCGACCGCGAGCACGAGGAGCAGGGGGAGAGGAAGCGACCGCCGCAGCGACCGCCACGCTGCGCGACTGATCACCAGGTGCGGCAGGAGACACTAACAGCAGACGAAGAGATCGCCGCCGGCCTTCGTGGTAGCTGGCGGCCAGCGCGGCCGTCGCGCGAGCCGCCGCCGCGCGCTGCGTCTGCCGCCGCATGCCGATTCCTGTGGCGCTGCCTAGTTGGTCAGTGGGGACGTGCTAACCTTGTCCCAGCTAGGCTACACTTGACACGCACAGGTCCATTTCAGCCAACAAGAGGTACCCAAATGACCAATAAAGTCATATGATTGGCTGAATATAGTAACGCAGCGTGTGTCCCAGGAGCTGCTCGTGTGGTCCACCGGAGAACGGGAGGGACAGGGCGGGGCGACGTGCCCCCCGCGCTGGTCGATCGCAAGCCAACGCCCCACTTACCGATCCGCCTCCTTGGCCCCTTCCGCTCCGTCGAAGCCCCTTAGATAGCTGTTTCTGTGACGATGGCCGACAAGACGGCCGCCCCCGCCGACGCGGCGCCCCCCGCGGCGCCCAAGAAGCTCACCAAGAAGGAGCTGCGCATCCTGGAGCGCCAGAAGGCGGCCGTACGTTGCCCTTGACCGGGTGGATGATGCGCTTTGGGCTTGGATCTGATGGGTTGACGCGTGATGCGCAGGCGGCGGCTGCGGCGCCCAAGCTGACGGAAGAGTACGGCGAGCTGCCGCTGATCCAGTCGCGCGAGAAGAACGGCAAGACGTACCGCGCGGTGGACTCGCTGCACCCGGAGCTGCAGGGCGAGCAGTTCTGGGTGCGCTGCTTCCTGCAGTCAGTACGCGCCAAGTCCAAGATCGCCTTCCTGGTGCTGCGCGAGCAGACGGCTACCATCCAGGCCGTGCTCACGGAGAGCGACAGCGTGCCGCGCGAGATGATCAAGTTCGCGGCCGCCATCCCCAAGGAGTCGGTCATTGAGGCGCTCGTGACGCTCTCGGTGCCCTCGAGCCCCGTGCTCAGCACCACGCAGAAGGACGTGGAGCTCAGCGTGCAGAAGCTCTTCATCGTGAGCAAGGCGCTGCCGGAGCTGCCGTTCCAGGTGGAGGACGCCGCGCGCCCGGACGCCATCGTCAACGCCGAGGGCTCCAACTACGTGGGCGTGGGCCTCGACACGCGCCTCAACAACCGCGCGCTGGACCTGCGCACGCCCGCCAACCAAGCTATCATGCGCGTGCAGGCGGCGGTCAGCAAGCTCTTCCGCGAGTTCCTCGACTCGCGCGGCTTCGTGGAGATCCACACGCCCAAGCTCGTGGGCGGCGCGTCCGAGGGCGGCGCCAACTGCTTCACGCTTAAGTACTTCGACCAGGATGCCGCGCTCGCGCAGAGCCCACAGCTGTACAAGCAGATGGCGTGCGCCGTCGCTGGCCTGGAGCGCGTGTACGAGATCGGTCCCGTATTCCGCGCCGAGAATTCGAACACGCACCGCCACATGTGCGAGTTCATGGGCCTCGACTTGGAGATGACCATCAAGTCGCACTACCACGAGGTGCTCGAGGTGTTCTCGGATCTGTTCATCTACATCTTCGACAACCTGACGGAGCGCTACGCCAAGGAGCTGGCCGTCATCAACGAGCAGCATCCGTTCGAGCCGCTGCAATATAAGAAGCCGTCGGTCATCGTGACGTTCGAGGAGGGCGTGCGCATGCTGCAGGAGGCGGGCGCCGACCAGAAGTTCGAGGACGACCTCACGACCGAGAATGAGAAGTGGCTCGGCCGTCTTGTCAAGGAGAAGTACGGTACGGACTTCTACATCCTCGACAAGTTCCCGCTGCCCGTGCGCCCGTTCTACACGATGCCCGATCCGACCGACAAGCGCTGGAGCAATTCGTTTGACATCATGATCCGCGGCGAGGAAATCGTCTCGGGTGCGCAGCGTGTGCACGACGCCGTGCTGCTCACGGAGCGCATGAAGGCGCTCGGCGTGCCCCAGGAGTCGGCTAAGAACTACATCGATTCGTTCCGCCTCGGCGCGCTGCCCCATGGTGGCGGCGGTGTCGGCCTCGAGCGCGTCGTCATGCTCTACCTGGGCCTCGGCAACATTCGCAAGGCCTCCATGTTCCCGCGCGACCCGGTGCGTTGCTGTTGCTGTTATAGGTTCTGGATGGTCTCTTGCGTACTAACGTTCTCTTCTGTGCCTGGGTTGTGGATTTTGCAGAAGCGGTTGTTCCCGTAAGGAGAAGGCCCGCCAGGTCGCGTTGTCTCGACTTCGCCTGCCTCGCTCTCTGCGGACATAGTAGTGTGGCTGTTGTCTTCCGCTAGTGATGCCGGTGCCGTTGATCGTCGTGAGCCTCGGCGGCTATAAGCGCTGGGCTAACGAGTCTCGCAGTGACCTGTCTCACGAGATAAAGCAGAGGAATATACCGACGACTATCGTTTGCTACTCGGCACATCGATCGACTTGGCTGCTGTACTGGGCGGGTCGTTGTCTTCCTCATCGCTCTGGAAATGGGCATTAGCGTGCTCACTGTGAGATCATCAAACTGACGACGGATACTCTGAACGCGCAGACTCACATCCTCGTACTCGGCGCCAAGCAGCAGTCGGCCGGGGTTTGCCGATGCGTGTAGCGTGCCCTCTTGCAGGTTTTGGTCGCGCAGGAAGCAATAGTACGCGTGCAGGTGGCTCTCCGGCCGGAGGAACGCGAACTTGGCGTTGCCGTCAAGGCGTACCTGTCCGTAGTCGCAGTCAACAATTGAACGAAGCGACATCAGTCATCAGCGTTGGTGTCACGCACAGCTTCATACGGGCACTCACCTTCATCATGACCTCGAGCTGCGCGTTCCCGCGCACCTTGTCCGCCGTCGCCTTGATGATCGCATGCCGCTTCATCGTCTTGGGCTGCAACAGCGTCCGCACACAAGACAACGATGAGGGATCAAGCTCTTTATGCGAACAGCAATCGCTGTTCCCACCGTTTGGACGCCGTCGGGGACGTGGAACGTGGGTGTAAACGCGTCTCCGTCGGCCTCTTCCTTCTCTCCTTCGTCGCTGACGGCGTTGTCCTCTGGGTATCGATACGGGAAGCGGTTCTCGGTGGCCGGCACGTCGAGCTGCTTATCCGGGAACTCGACGGCGTAGTCGCCGTACCGCAGTCGGTGCAGCAGCGCCGACAGCTCCGCGTCGCCTCCACCATCTCCACCAGGCTGGCCGCTAGAAGCGCTGGTACTCGCGAGCTTGCGCTTGCCCGTCGTCTTCTTAAGCTGACGGAACTGCGCACGGTCGCCCAGCAGGTTGCGCGCGTCGAAGCGGTCGACCAGCAGCCCAGACATGTCGCCGCGCCACGGGATCAGGTGCATCTCCTGGTGCAGCGCCCAGGCCGTCGCCGGCTCGTCGAAGACCTCGCACGCGTACCCGCGCACGCCCAGCAGCAGTGCGTCCTCCCCTGAGGCGCTGCCGTCGCCGGCGGTGCCGACACCTTCGGTCGTCTCCATTTTTGTTATTTGGAGCGTGACTGACTTCAATTGGGTCGGAGTTGCTCGCTTTCATACTGAATCCAAGTGAACAATTAGACCTCATGATAAAGACAAAATAGCTGATTGGTGAAACGTTTCTATTCTAACCCACGTAGCCAATCACGGGCCGTCTCAGCGGCGGAGCTTGTCCTCGTCGACCTTGTTGAGGATCTGCTCGAGGCGGCGCGCTTCGGCCACGTTGCCCGACTTGTAGTGCATCTGCATCTGCGCGCGCATCTGCTCCTGGTGGCGCATGTCCTCGATCTTGTCCTTGTCCATCATCTGCAGCACCAGACGGAACTCCTCCTGCTCCTTCTTCTCGCGCTGTTCGCGACGCTCGCGGCGCACGCGCTCCTCGTCCGCCAGCGCGTCCAGCTCTTTGGACGCGGCCGCCAGCTTCTTGTGCGCGCGCTGCTGCTCCTTCTGATACTGCCGCATCTCGTACTTCTCGACGTCGTAGTACTTCTCGTGCGGCAGCGTGCACGTGTTGTAGTCCTCCATGTACTCTTTGAACAGCTCCATCGCCTCCCACTTGGGGCCGTTGAAGTCGCTCATCTGGTGGTCATCAGAACGAGGAAGCAATGCGGTCAGCCACTGACAATCAAGCACACACAGCAGTCACCACCCTCCTCACCTTCTTGACGTCGCGCAGCCACGCCTGGAACGACACGCTCTTGCTGTGGAAGTCTGACTCGCGCAGGATGCCGTACTTGCCGTACTCGTTCTGGTTGACCGCGTGCGACGAACCTGACGCCTTCTTTCGGTCCTTCTTATGCTTCTTGTGCTTCTTCCTCTTCTTGCTCTTCTTGTCCTCGCTGCGGCGGCGCTTCTTGTTCTTGCTGCTGCTCCGTTTGTGCTTCCGCTTACGGCGTCGCCGCTCGTCCTCCGAGCTGTCACTAGACGCGTCGGACGACTCCGAGTCGCTTGAGGAGTCACTCGACGATCTGGATGGCGACCGCGAACGGGATGATGAAGACGACGCTGAGTGCCCACGCCGCTTGCGGTCGCGCGAGCGGTGACGCCGCTTGTGCGCAGAGCCATCCTTGGGAGACCCGCCATCTCCCTGCTCGCTGTCAGAGTCGACGACCGTCCACATGCGCGACCGGTGCTCCACCTCCTTGCGGTTCTCCAGCTTCTTCTCTTCAGCATCTCCTACAAGACCCTTCCCTTTACGCTCTCCATCGCCTTCATTATCACTCGCAGATCTGCGGTGGTGATGGCGATGCCGGTGTGATGATCTCCCTCCGGATGCCGAGCGCGAGCGGCTGCGGCTCCGCTTCCGCTGGTCGCGACTCCGCCGATCGCGGGAAGTGCGGGCGCGAGGGCTTCGGTTCCTGCTCCTGCTGCTCCCGCGGCGCCGTGGGCTCTCGTGGCGCCTCCCGCCGGTGCTCGCACTCCGCCGCTCCGCCGCTGGCATTTCTGCGATCGAAAGGTGAACGGGTGGGTTACGCTCCTGAAAAGGGTAACCCGCGTGTACCGTCACGAAGGTTCAAATTGATGCTAACGGGTTGTATCAAATTAGCAGGTTGCGGTCGTGAGAGGCCGTGACGGGTGGTGCATGTCGCAAGTTTGAGGAACTTTAGCAGGGGGTGCTGTCAACCGTCGCACCCCTGCAGCTCATTGTCTATCACTTATTATTTAAATAATCAGTATTACAGGTTACTATGTAACGAAGATGAAAATAATGTCATTAATACGAGGACAAGTATAGAATTCTGCAATCTTCAGCCTATTGGGGAAAGATCCAACCGTCTTCCCAGCTGGTCGGTCGTGCCGTTGAACTCGGCCTTTCTCGGCCTTTTTTCGCGCGGCCGCGGTTACTGAGCCTTACTCGCCTTCAGTATGTCGAGGACTGGTTTACCAACACTCCGACGGTCGCTTATCCCCGCCGCCTAATGTTCCGTCTTATTACGCGCGTCGCCCAGCAATATATTGCTATCATAACTTAGCCCCCATTATTGCTCTAACGTTGGTATTAACCCGATCCGACCCGTTGGCAATGGAGGTGGCGGCGCTGCGCGGCCTGCGCCTCGGCTCGGCGTCCCACGGCGCGTCGCAGGCGCCCGCGTCCTTCTCCTCGTCCTCCTCCGCCTCCTCCTCCGCCTCCTCGCGCCGCAGCGCCAGCCGCGCCGCCTCGCCACCGCCAGAGGGAGACGTGGACGCGTACCGGCGGCACCGCACGAGCCGCTCGACGCGCAAGCACACGATGAGCTCGGAGCGGCTGAGCACCGGCAGCTCGCGCAGCAGCGCGTCGTCCGCAGGATCGGCGCGCCGCCACAGCAGCAGCGGTGGGTCGGACGGCGCGCTCAACCTGCCGCTGGGCCACGAGTTCCTGCCACTGCCGCACGACCAGGACGAGGAGGAGGCCGGCGCGACGGGGAGTGGCGCGCACGAGCAGGGCGACGAGGTCGCCGCGCGCGACCAGGTGCGCCACGACGTGCTCTGCATGCTCTTCGACCTGCCCCGCGCCACCGTCTTCTACCAGGGTGAGCACATGCGATGCAGAAGAGTGACGCGGGCGACCACTAACCAAGTGACTGATGCGCAGACTTCTCGTGCGCGATCGCGGCGTCGCTGGCCATGCACGGCCGTATGTACCCTACCAGCTCGCACGTGTGCTTCTACTCGAACGTGTTCGGGCGCGAGAGAAAGGTCGGTACCTCGTCCTCTGTCGTTCCGACGGCATCGCCCGCCGCGCCCGCCTCTCGGACCCGCGCCGGTGTCGCACGCCCCGCGCTGTGCTCTAGTACACGACGCGTAGCCTGTGCTCCCTATATGGACAGCGGGGCGATCGTCCGGACGCGAGGGTTGCATGTATCCTGAGCGCTCCGTCTCTGTGCGGGCGGCGGCTACGCTATTGACACCTTGGTCCACCCTGTATCCGCGTCTAACGTTGACGCTCTTCTTTTGCTACTTCCACCGCAGATTTTGATCCCGTACGAGTCCATTTCGGAACTGGCCAAGACCACCACCATGGTCTTCCAGAACGCCATCCGCATCCGCATGACGGACGGCCAAGAGGACTACACGTTCGCCAGCTTCTGGGGCAACAACCGCGACAACTGCTTCGACCTGATCGCCAAGACGCGCGAGCGCGTGCTGCGCGAGCTGCGCCCCACCGTCGCTCAGAGCTTCAAGCGCGTCACCGGCGGGTCCCCCACCGCCCAGACGTTCAACACCGAAGGGGGCGACGCCGAGAGCATCGCAGCGCCCACGTCCCCGGTCAGCAGTGCCGGCCCACCGTTTAGTGGTGAACGAGAGGACGTCGCCACGTCTGCAGCTGAGGAAGCGAGCGGTGCTATGACGGAAGAGGAAACCCAGCCAGCGACCAAGGAGACTCCAACTGCTGAATCAGCCGACACGACGATTGATGAGCACGAGGACACAGCCGACAAGGACGAGACGAGCGAGGAAACGACGCGACCGACGCGCCAGTTACAGCGCAGCGTCGTTTCTGACGTGGAGCGCATTGCGCCCAAGGACATTTCGATGACGCGCATCCTCGAAGAGACGTTCCCGGTGTCGGTGGACGAGTTCATGGCCGCGTTCTTCCTGGACAACGCGCCGTTCGGCATGGGCAAGTACGGCGAGCTCACGGGTGCGACGGAGATCACGATCAACCCGTGGATGACGCCGCTCGAGGAGGAGGCCTCGTTCGGTACGACGCTTCAGATCTTGCTAGAGGCTATACGATATAGTGAGACTGACATGCGGATGCTGGCAGGCATGACGCGGTCGCAGCAGTTCCGCGTCCCGGTGGAGGCGCCCATTGGGCCCAAGTCGTCTCGCGTTGACGTGGTATGTGCTTGCTAAGTGTCAAAGCGTCTGTTGATGGCAAGGTCACTCAAATTTGTGTATTGTGACTGCAGCTTCAGTGCTTGAAGGAGGAGCGCAAGGTCCGCGTCGTGGAGACGTCGACGCGGCTGGCGGACATCCCATACGGTGACTACTTCAGCGTCGAGGACCGCTGGACGATTGTTCCTCACTCAGACGACCCGAACGCGTGCCAAGTGACGATTGAGCTCAAGGTGGTGTTTGGCAAGTCGACGTTCTGGAAGTCGACGATTGAGAGCCGCGCCATTGGTGACAACAAGGAAAAGTGGAAGAAGTGGGTCGTCATGGCCAAAAAGTTCCTAGAGGATCGCAAGAAGAAGGCAAGTCCTGCCGGCGATGAAGAGAAAACGAGTGCATCAAACGATCAGCAAACTGCTGACGCAGCAAGGAGTGAGTCAGCTGCAGAGAAATTACCGCGTCGTCAGTCGAGTGGACACAGCGTCCAAGGCGATGCGGCGCCTTCCTCGAGTCGACGACGAAGCGGCAGGTCGATGTCGGTAAGCCAAGACCGGCACCGGTCTGGTCCGCATCACCGCAGCAGCAGCCGCACCAGAGCGTCGGGCGTGGTGTCAATGCGCAGCCGCAACGTCCACGTCAAGGTGTTCCCGTGGATCCTGGTGCTGGTGCTGCTGTTCATCGTGGTGCGGCTCCAGTCGACGCTGTCAACCATCGAGTCGTCGCTCGAGCTCACATCGCAGCGCGTGCTGCAGATGCAGCAGCAGCTCGCGCAGCTCCAGTCCGCTGCGTGCCCCGCCCAGCAATTTATACAGTAAGAAACTCGCCCCCCACAGACGTACATTAGAGAGAATGGGCCGGAAGCAGATCGAATGTGCATCCCTGACGAGATTAGACGAACGCCGTAGGGTATGAGGGCGATAACAAGCATTAATGACGATGGAAATGCACGTACACTTTGGCTGACGCACCTAAACGCTGCCAGCGACCCACGTCTCGTGGAACTCGGCGCGGACCTTGAGCGCTCCAAGCAGGTCGACAATACGCAGGTCGGTCTCCCTCTGAATTCGGTAATGCGACCTCACGAACGTTGAGACTCGGTCAATAGGGGCTTCTTCATCTTCTCCTTGTTTCTTGTCGAGCGATCGAGCGCCCGCTATCTCTTCAAACGGCGGAGCGATGGCGCGGCGCTGGACGGACAAGATCTCGCGGCGCAGTCCGTGCAGACACCTCAGCAAATCCATCAAGTGGGGCAGCTGGAGGGGGTTACGCATCACGTAGACATCGCGCGGCAGCTGATTGAAAGCGCGGCCGAGCGCGAACACCGCGGCTTGGTCGTCTCCAAACGACCAGTTCGCGAGCGCGAACGTCGGGCGAACGAGCGTGGGGGTCAAGAAGCGAGTGCTGTCGACTGTAGCAGAGCTCGGAGTCGGCTGGAGCTGGCCGAACCAAGCCGGCAGACTGCTGCCCGAGGACAAGAACAGCAGCTCTTGACTTGCTGCTTCGACCGGAGCAATACGCAGATGAGAGTCGGTTATCATCAAGTCCGCGGCTGAGATCGCGATCGAGGCGACAGCGAACGCGCTCAGGTGGCTGGCGGACTGATGGCGGTCAATCAATGGTGGACCAAGCTTCGATCTGCTTCGGGAGTCGTGTGATGTTTGCCAGTGGATCCATACTGTTCCTGAGAGAACAGGCTGCTCGCCTCGAAGGAGTCGAAGAGGAGGACGCTCAAGCGTCATCTCCATGTGAAACCTCGTAAGTCCACTGCGTTCTAGGTGGATGTCGGTGGTGGTGCGCGGATGAAATGCCCGAACAACAGACGAGCGCACCGTCAGACGACCAGGAGCTGAAGAGGTCGATGAGACGGAGTCTGAACGCTCCGGGGTCAAGCGCGGCTGCGGTGTCAGCGCGATCGTCACGAATGCGCCCAGCAACACGCGCCTTGAGTTGTTCACGAGCGTGACCTCGACACGTAGCGTTGATGTCGATGGGATGTACTCGACAACGCGAAAGCCACTCATGGCCACAGCGCAGCTCACTGTTGAGTCAGCGTCGGGATGGACTCGCACCAATTCATCACTAGCATCCGCATCGGTTGAAGCGGGACCATCCGATGCTTTGATGACGCTCTCTAGGCGCCCGACGATTGGCTCCTTCCGAGTCTGCTCCGGCGGATTTGAAATACGATTGGAGGTCAGCGACAACAACGAGCCCTCCCCTGTCTCCTTGTCGGCGTTGGATTCCCACCACTCACGCATGACGAGCTGATCCAGGCGTTGACATAGCGCGCGCTTGTCTCGCGTGATCCCTTTAAGCCGCTCCAGCTCACGAATACCACTCGACAGACGCGTTTCCAGCGACTTGACCAACGTGCCAAGGTGCGCATGAGACGTGTTGGGTCTGGAAGCACCTCCTTCTTCATCGCTCGCTTGAAGCTCGCCGAAAGCGCCTTGTGCGTGGCTGGACGGGCCTTTGTGCGTCCGCTCAATGTACTTGAACACCCGGAAGGCGGCCGAGCTGTCGGCTTTGCCGCTGCGTGCTCGTTTTACTCCACGAGACTTCTTGTCTTTGCCGTTAGCCTTGCTGCCCTCGCGCAGCCGCAAACGGATGCACACTGTTTTGGCTTTGGCCGACGGCTGGTGGAGTAACACGCTCCGCTTGACGAGTTGCTGCAGCTCATCAGAGTGCTCGTCGTGCGATATTGCCAACGCATCTTGTGCTGGCGGGATGCAGTTCAACAGCATCACCTGTGCAGGCAGTACACTTGCGGCTTGCTCCATGAAACTGAACTCGCCGACGAGCGCATCGCCTACGTGGTTAAACGCTGTACAAGGTGTCAGATTGTATCTCGATAAGCACCTAACTATACAGAGATGGCTCACCTTGGAGGATCTCGATCGATTCGCTGCGGACAACCGTGTTGAACGCAAGCAGGAAGCACGAGCGGTTCAAATTTGAGCAGCGAACCACGACAACATACCGATGGGCCTCGCTGTCGTGGCCTAGCACGCGACTATCATAAAAATCATGTCAGTCAACTGGGCAGCACTAGCAGCGAGATCAGACAGCTAGTGCCGAGTCACTTACATCTCTTTAGGTGTCGCCGGCAATACTAACGACGCAAGCAGCAAGCTGTTGGCGTAGACAAATATCGAGTTGCACATCGTGCCAACGACAAGGAACGATCTCACTGTCAGATCCACTCGAACATCGCCGTCGAAGCCTGCGTCGATTCTCGAAGGCTGTTGCTGGGGCAGCGGCTGCATCCACCCGTGGACCGGGGACGCATCGCCCACAATGTCATCTTTAGCTGCTACGCAACAGCAAATGACCTGCTCATCTGGAAGCCCTCTACCTGATGATAGGTCTGGTACGTAGACAGCATCAAGTGCCTGTGCGAGCATCGAGTCGGATAGTCGCTCATCTGTGGGGTACACCAGCCACCCAAGCTGCGCCCTGCTGTCAGACAAGTACGATCATGGACACACTGTCAGCGTTTGGACTCAACACATCCTTCTCGGGAGCAAGATCGTACCTGTTTCGGCTACAGCTGTACGCCACACCGATCAGCAAATGGGAATGGGTAGCCGCACTCTCGTTGACGAACTCGCAAGATCGGATGCTTTGGACCACGCCATATTTACGTCCGCTGATGCTGATGGCCTCGCGCCAGAAATGGAACTCAGCAACGTCGCCGTCTTGGATCAAGCGGAGCATCGCGATTTGCTGCGCAGCGCGAGAGAATACGACGACGTGTGGGCCGTCGGTGAGCAGCACCTGGAGATCATCCCGTTTCGCGCCATCGCTTGAGCCGAGCAGTGATGGCGGAAGCGCGACGCGATTAAGCAGCGAAAGCTGGGCGTGGTGTGCGTTGTCGTTCACGCGCGTGAGGCGGAAGAAGTAGAGCGAGACAGCGGACGAGTCTGAAGCAAGCGAGAGACCCTGGCTGCCTACTGTTGAAGTTCGCCGCCTCTTTCGGCCATCGCCTGTCGGTTGGCTGCCTGTAGCGTCGCTCCTATTGCCGCGGTCTAGAAACACGAGCAGACAAAAGCGACTACCAGTGCGGGTTAACACAACGCGTTAGGCAACCGCAAATGCATCTAAATAGCATACGAGCAGCCATAGCGACGACGTACGTGGCGAGTTCCTCGTCTTCGACGGCGCGGGCAGCGACCAGGCGCGCCGACGAGGGCAGCGACGTGCCGCCGACCAACTCTACGTCGCACGGGTGCACGCTGACGCTCTTGGTCTGCGCATCGACGCCCACGCGCTGTAGGAGCACTGGCGCGCTGCCTTGCTCCACTTCTCCGTGCTCCTTTTGCTGCAATAGGAGCACCACCGACGGCTCCGCTCCCCAGTCGCTCGCCACCAATATGAGCCGATTGGCCCGCTCCGCCACAAACTGCTGCTCGTCCAGGCTGACGACAGACAGCGGGACGTCGTCAACGCCACTGCCTAGGCCAGCGACCACCTGCTGCTGCTCATACTCGCGTATGAGCTCGTCGCAGCTCAGGTTGCGCGCGGGCTCCCACGTTCGCTCCGCAAACCCCTTCCACTGAACGAGGTACTCGGTCGCGCCCCTGCGCTGCCGCCTGCCGACCACCGCCTCCACCTCGTACACCTCATCTTGCTCCTGCTCCTGTCCCTGCTCCTTGTTGTCGCTGCCGCCGCCCCGACGTGCAGCGCCGCCGCCATCGCGATCGGATCGTCGCCCAGTCGAGCGCGCCATTTCCAGGGTACACCGACCCGACGTAACCGGGTTACGGCCGGACGGTTACACTCATTTTGTGGGCAGGAAAGAATGTAACCTATGTAACCATACCTGATTCTGACTCCGGACAAGTTGAAGTGGTTGCCCAACGAGACACGACGCATCAACACTCCAACGGCGGCATTATCTTTATCGGTTTGCGATCAGTACAACATTAAGGAAGGGGTGCGCATGCGTGGCGACTTTGCATCGTCGCAGTCGCTGACGCGCCCGTTCTCAGCCACGCTGCACGTGGCCGTTGAGGGCATCGCTGCGCCTCCTGCCGTACCATGCCTTGTACGCCACTCTCCAATCTGCTCCGCCGCGAAGAAGATCGATCTTACGAAGCTTAGGCGCAGCTGGCAATTATGTGGAAGACACTCGTCGCCGTCACGACACTGTTTGTTGCCATGGCCAGCATTGCGGACGCAGGGCCGCTCGCTTATGGCATTTGCCAAAGCGGGTGCAACGCCGTCGCCGTCGCCTGTTACGCAGCCGCTGGGGTCACGTTCGGAACAGTCACGGCTGGACTCGCTGCGCCAGGAGCGGTAATTGCCTGCAACGCCGCGCTAGGGACCTGTATGGCCGCGTGCGTGGCGGCCGGATGCGCTCCGACGCCCTGAGCGTAGTGCAGAGCGCAGTCAATCGCGTCGGGACGCCCGTGTCACCCAGGTTGTTTAAGGCAGCAGATGCATGTTTTGAGCTTGGTGTTGGTGTCGGGAAGTGTGTAGTCCCGACACTGCGGTAATGGAAAGCGTGTTCGCTCACAGTAATATGTTGGCCAGACGAAAGGTTCTCTGTCGGACTTTGTCTTGGCGGTTGTGCACCGATCTAACGACAGCGTAACTGGGCCGACCTGCGTGTCCGAGACCACGCATTGCCAGCAGGCTGGTCATCTCCTCCTCTGTCCCCCCTTCTTCCGACGTACGCGTTGCCTTGCAACAAATCCATCGGCATGGTCGGCAGGATCTGCAAGTGACGTTGCGATACGTCCACGGTATTTCCCGAGTCAGAAGTGAAGTAATCGGGCAGGTTGCGTAAGCCTTTCGTGTTGATCGACCAACATTCTGCCGCTGAGACGAAGGACAGCGAGATCCGATACAAACTCCAAGTCAATGCTGTCCAGATAATCACCAGATTACACCTGCACCGACCATCATTCCGCATTTTCGACCGTCGAGCAGCGAAGAACCTTCAGTTCTCAAAAACCGACGTCGGCCTCAGCACGAAGCGGAGTTGCCCGGCTAAACATATAGATTTGTATCGAGAAAGGCCGCGCTGTACCTCCGCCATGGCGGCGCCCGTCAAGCCCCAAGGATCGCGGCCCGAGCTGCCGGCGGACCACCCGGCGCGACGCTTCGAACGGCCGGGCTTTCGCGTCGCGCTGCTGCTGCTGTCGCCGTTCCTGGCGCTGTCTCTGGCGCTCTGGGGTGTCGTGGGCTGGCTGCTGACGCTGCCGCCGCGCTCCGTGGCCGTCACGATGACCCTGCTCTCCTGGGTGCTCTACCTGTGCATCCCGCACATTTCCGTCCGGCTGATCGACTTTCCGATCGTGCTGACGGTCGGACTGGCGCTGAGTGCGCTCCTGCCGAGCAAAGCGGTCGATAAGACCAAGAAGCCCGCGGTTTGGACCACCCACCTGGCCGTGTGGCTCGCCATGCTCGTCTATGGCATTGTGCGCGTGAGTTTCACGTCCAGTCTTGAGTCGGGCACCGCCAAGAAGCGCATCGTGAACACGCTCGTGGTGCTGTGCTGCCTTACGCCCGCGTGGGTCTCGATCTGCAGTCTGCGACTGTGGCTGCCGGCGGACGAGCAGGTGCTGGAGGAGATGGAGAAGAAGGTGTACGAGCAGTATCTCGTCAGTGACTTCACTCTGCTCAAGGTCGCTGGGCTCGGGACGGTCCACGTACCGTACTGTGGGGATGGGTCGCGCCTGCCGCCGCGGACCCTCGTGCTCGTGCACGGCTACATGGCCGGGAACGGATTCTGGGCAGCGGTAAGCACTTACGAGGTTTTAGCTGGCTTCAGGCGGTGGTTATATTGACGTACTGGTGTGTTTGGTCCTCACAGAATCTTCAAACGCTAGCCAAGTCCTTCAACGTGGTGAGTTCGGCTCTCGCTCCACCGAATGCCCTCTTGAGCGCTTGTGCTGACTGTTAGTGTTTCTCTGTTTGTTGTTTGATTGCTACGTAGTATGCTGTCGAGTGGAAGGGCATTGGGCGTTCCGATCGGCCATCGTTCCGTCCAAAGACGGTAAGATCTCTATGACTGATGTACCTCGCCACACGGGGAAGCCGACCAGGAGTGCCATTCTGACATATGATGTCAACTCATTTCGACTCGATCAGGAGCAAGAAATGGACGACTTCTTTGTCGAATCGCTCGAGGATTGGCGCCGAGAGCTTCAGGTGAGCTGAACTCTGCACCACTATCACAACGGTTAACTCCAGGTCGACTTATCGTGTTGTGTGAACACATCGGTTGCGTTCCTCCAGCTTGATCGCTTCATTCTCTGCGGTCATTCGATGGGGGTACGTTCCAATCCGTTGCGCGCGATGGGATTGCAGATATTTACGTGTTGTTCGCCGCATTGCTTTCATTCAGGCGATGTACACCACCTACTACTCGGAGAAGTACGCGCAGCATATTGAGCACATGATTCTCGTGTCCCCTGCGGGGGTCAACGGCAGTGAGCTGAAGTCGGAGGACCTGAACTGGTTCATCAAGCTCGCCTCGCAGTTCTACATTACACCGATGGTAGGTTGCTGTGGATGCTGTTTGGAACAGCAAGAAGTTGTTGACATGAGTGGTAACGTATATCTTGTCCTCTCCTGCAATCAGAGCATCGTGCGGTTCGCTGGCCCATTTGGACTTCGCATGGTAAAGTGGATCATGAGGAACCGTATCGCGTGGACGCCTGCGACCAACATCATTCGCTCGGGAGAGCTGGATTTCGACCTAATTACCGAGTACTGCTACCACAACTGGGCGCTCGGACCGTCGGGCGACATCGCTGTCTACACTCACCTGCATCCGGTACGACGTTTTTGACTTATTTATGAATGCCCTTGCCTCCACGACTAATATCGATGATTTGACAATTTTTCAGGGTGCAAGCGCACAGCACCGGCCGCTGGATGGGATACTTGTCCCCGGCAAGATCCAGGTTCCGCTTACCATCATGTACGGCGGTGGGCCGGACTGGATGAACTCGGAATATGGCCGCGCGGTCATCAAGCGCCTGGAGAACTCGCACTACGCCAAGTTCCGACTCGTTCCGCTGTCGGGGCACCAGGTCTTCATGGATAACCCGGCAGACTTCAACAGCGTGCTGATCGACGCTGTGCGCGAGGAGGAGCGGACTGTCGGCTTCAATTAACTCAATCGATTGGGATGAATGGTACTTGGTGTTATCACACAGTTGCGGGAGAGGAAGACGCGGTGGAGGAGGGGTCTGTGCGAACCTAACGACCATGCGATGATATTTATAGGCCAGACTAATCAAGGGACCCACCAGTAACCAGTTGCTGATACGAGTTCTATGCTGGTCGCACCGCGAACCCGATTGAGATGCAAGATCAACCGTCTTTGCCGCGAAGCCACAAGCTCTCCCATCTGCCGACTCCGCCGCCCAAGTAAGTTGTTGTGCTCTCTTCCGGGCTGCGTCATCTCCTCAACCGTCAGTCACGCCTGTCCACAAGTTGCATGACATGGAGCCACACTTCCATGCCGCTACATCTCTCTCTACGACGTTGCAGCGACCAGGTGACAAGCAGCCAGCGGGAACTGGCTGATCTCCTGCTCCGGATATGCTCGCAGTGCTGCTCCACAGTGGCTTGAGGAGTTCGAGTTGGCCGTGTTCGGCGGTCATTCTTCCTTCCAACGGTCTCGGCACACTACTCTCCAAGTACACAGCAGTTCTCGTTCCCCATGTCAAGCTCCCGAACGTACTCGAGCGATGAAGAGTGGTGCCTCTTGAGTGACACCGAAGGCAACGACCGATCATTTGTCTGCAGCGACGGAGACGATGAGGTGGAGCCGGAGCCGGAGCTCGTGCCGAGGTACACCAGCGCTGCACCGAGCGTCAAGCAGTCGGCCCACATCGACTCAACTGATGACACCGGCTTCAGCACGCCACTCGAGTCGAGCGAAGTGCTGTCGCTGCTGTCCGAGACCTCGTCAGGCAAGGTGCAAGCTCAGAGACGCGAGGCGGCCTACTCGCGGGCGGTTCGCTTGTCACTGCTGTCGACTGGACATCGCAATCGCATTGAAGGAGTATCGACCGAACCCCAGGTGCCTCGATGTGACGCGAAGGTCCGAGGCAGCACCGGCGTCAAGGTCGCCTTTGGGTTCTCGGATGCGACTGCAAGCAAGAAGCGCTCGTATCCGGATCGCTTGCGGGAGACAGCCAAGTCATTCCGAGCCGCTGAAGCTGAAAATGAGCCTTGCAGTACGACGTTCACGCCGGTGGAAGCTTTTGTTCAGCATCAAGCGACGCAGACTGAGGCGATGACGTGCGATCAGGTAGGATCGCGTCGCTGCTGGGCTAGTTTCACGTTCTCTCAGCTTATTGATTGTTTTGGGTAGACTTCATCCGCCGCAGCCGATGTCAGTCGTGTGGGGCTGTTCCGAGCGGCACTAGGCCGGACGTTGGCCCTCAGCTCCCAGCTCCACGTCAAGAGCCAGGAGTGCGAGCGCCTTTCGCTTCACGTGATGGAGCTGCAGCGGCGTCTGAAAGATGCTGAGAGCCGCCAGCAAGATGACGAGAAACTCGACTGCTACCAGCGCAGCATGGCCATCGCCAACGAGCGCTTGTCCCTCGGACTCGAGTACCAGGACCGGCTGCGGGGCAAAGTCGCGGACCTCGCGGACGAGAACACGAGCCTGAAGCGCCAGAACGCCATCCTCAGCGGCCAGGAGAGCGACCTCAGCGACCAGAGCGTGCTCAAGCTCGAAGCGCTAGAGGACGCGCTTGCTCTTGCGATGGACAAAGTGCGCTCCACCCTTCGCGTCAAGTACCGCTCAGCGATTGATAAGGCGCAGGCTATCGATGCCATCGGTGCACAGGATGCGAGAGAGGAGAGCGAGCGCTGCGTGGTCTGCTTGATGCAGGCAGCGACCGTGACGTCGACGCCGTGCGGGCACCAAGTGCTCTGCCCGGCCTGTGCCGTCCGCATCGACACGTGCCCGATCGACCGGCTGCCAATCAAGGACAACGTGCTCACGTTCGGCCTCAACGCGTACACGAACGCGTAGATCAAGGGAGCGCGATCGCGCTCCTCGCTTCATTCCTAAACCAGACAATGTGGATGTCTCTGTGCCTACCCACCGCTATTGACAAGGCGCTCAGTCATACATGCCGTTGTAAAACTGCAGGAGCTGCTGGCGGTTCCGCTGGCTCTGCAGGTCGGCGGCCGACCGGTCCAGCTTGCGCTTGATCTTCTTGCCGGAGATGGCGCTGCGCACCGTGTCCGAGTCGCTCGAGGACGACGACGACGAATCCTCCTTGCTCTTATCTCGGCGTCGGTGCTTCTTCTTGCTCTTCTTGCTGTCGCGCTCCTTCCGCTTCTTCTTGGACTTGCGCTCGTCCTTGCTCTTCTTCTTCTTCTTGCTGTCGTCGCGGCGCCAGCGCTTGCTGCTGCTGCTGCTGCTGCTCCGCTTGGGCCGCCGAGCGTGCGAGTCTGACGACGAATCGCTCAGGGACGACGAGCGGGACGAGGAAGAGGAGGAGAAGGAGGATGCCGACCGGGAGCGATGACGGCGTCGGTGGCGGCGCTTGACGTCTCCTCCGCGCTCCGAGCGCCGCGGGCTGCGACTGGCATTGCGCTTCCGCCCACGCGGGGACAGCGAACGCGACCGCTCACGGCTTCTCGACCTGTGACAGTGGGTGTTAGCGCTCGACATGAGGATCGTGAAGGAATTGGGAGGTGATCGATGATCGCGTACGGTCGGCTTCGGGAGCGGCTGCGCGACTGGGAGCGCGTGCGACGGCCTGGTTCTCAGTAGATACGAGCACGAGACCGTGGAGAAAGCGCCGCTACGGGTAGTTAGCGCAGGGAAGAGCTGGGCGCCGAGCTACACGCAGGCGCACTCACCATCGCGGCCACTCGTCGCCATGTTCGCCGGTGTCGTCGGGTCCAAAATGCGTTACCTCCTTCCCGGCCGTATACCTCCTGCGGATACAGTACACATATATGTTGCTTACTGTACACCGTTTTCTGTATCAAATTCTGCAGCTTCAGAAGAAAATGAACCCTGTTTTATTATGTCCTCCGCGGTAGTCGCGCTTCCGGGCCAAATAGAAGTAAGCTGCTGGGGCCAAAAGGATCTTGAACAAGCAATCGATCGTCGACTGTGCGCAGATTTCTCGGCAAGGGGGAGCAGCGGCCATGAGTCTGTGGCTCGTGTCCGTGCCCAACGAGGGCAACCGGTCCTCGGAGACCACCTTCCTGGAGCTCAAGGCCGAGACGGCCTCCACGCGCCACGACTACGCCGGTGGGGCTCGTGATGAGGAACAATGGATCCGTAATGGCGCTGACTGTGACCGATGACTGAGGCAGAGTGCTACCGTGTGGAGCTACCGTCCGACCTGCTCGTGGGCACGCTGGACTCGCTCATGGTAGGCTGCGCTGCGTACAGGATGGGGGCGAGCAGTGGCTGATGGGGTGGTGGCTTCGAGGACAGGCGCTGAGCGACGACCTGAACCGCGTGGACATGGTGATCGAGAGCGTCGTGCGCAAGATCGAGCGGCAGTTCCACGACCTGAACAAGGGCGACCAGGAGCTCACGGTGGACGGTGGTGCGTCCTCCGAGCTGATGCGCTGGTTCCTGTGTGCTGTTGACTCACCTCGATCGTGCGCGCAGTGCCCGTGGACCGGTATCTCAACTACTTTTCGTGGGACGAGGCCAAGCACCCGCACCGCCGCCCGCTGCCCGATATCGTCAGCATGATCCAGGCCGTGAGTAGTCGTCGGTTGAGAGTGGTCATGTAGTCCTGCTTGGCTCACACGACTGCCCGCTTGCTGTTCCCGCCGCCAGTCCGCCGGCAAGATCGAGGACGAGCTCAAGCAGCTCAGTACACGCTACACGGAGAAGAAGCAGCAGCTGCTGCAGATCCAGCGCAAGAAGGGGTGAGGCCGCCAGCTCTACTTGCTGGTCGAGAGATAATAAACGCCGGACTGACGTGTTTGCTCTGATGGCAGTGGGAACCTGATGGTGGCCAACCTGAGCGACATCCTGACGCCCGACATCGTGTCGACGTCGGACTTTGTCAACACCGAGTACTTGCAGACGCTTGTGGCGATCATCCCCAAGTGCGTCGTCTGGTTCATGGCCTGACATTCATCGCATCTCCATCACTAACTTTCCTTACACGGAGCAGGAACCTGGAGGATGCGTGGCTCCAGGAGTACCACGCGATCGGCGACCAGATCGCCGAGTACGGGCCCAAGGGCGCGCGCGGTAACGTACGCGGATCGCCCGTCGTGCCCGGGTCGTCGCGCAAGCTGCTGGAGGAGGGCGACTCGTGCGTGTACTCGGTCACGGTGCTGAAGGGCCAGTACCTGCCGGGCAAGATCGACCCGGATGGCAACTTCGAGCAGGGCTCGGTAGTGGACTACGTCGAAGAGTTCAAGAACCGCGCGCGCGACAAGAAGTTCGTCGTCCGCGACTTCACGTTCGACCCGACGGCGCACGCGAGCAACGAGGAGGCCATCGCAGCGCTCGAGGTCGAGGTCGACCGCCTCTGGTCGGGGCTCATCCGCTGGTGCAAGGCGCACTTCGGCGAGACCTTCATCGCCTGGATGCACATCAAGGTGAGTGGAGTGGAGAACGAGCGATCAGCTTGAAGCAGGAGGTGAGAGGTCTCACCCGCGTGTGCTGGTCTTTGTGTCTAGATGGTGCGCATCTTTGTCGAGTCGGTGCTGCGCTACGGTCTGCCCGTCAACTTCGTCGTCGTCATGTACAGAGTACGTCGAGTCTTCTCTGGCTGCGTGGTCAACTGTTGTCTTCTGTCTCTTACTTGCTGCTGTGCTTCACGACAACGACGCAGCCGCACCACGGCAAGGACAAGAAGCTGCGCACGGTGCTCAACAAGAAGTACGCGCACCTGCAGCCGTCGCAGTTCTCGGGCATCGAGGAGGGCTCGTCGGGCTCGTCGGCACAGGCCGAGTACTACCCGTACGTGACGAACACGTTCCACGCGCTCACGGCGGCTCATGATTGATCAGTCGGTCGGTTGCATGTGGGGTGATGACACGGACGGGTGTGTGCTGCTGTCGGCTTGGACTGGGAGCGGGTTTGGAGCCGACGCGGGTTCATATGCACACAAGAGCGAGCGCAACCAACCCAATGCAAACAGAAACATGACAAACAGCAGCAACTCTGGTTGGCGTCCGTGTCGATAGGTGTCGGAATAAAAAAGCTCTGCTCGTGTTTCCTGTTGAGAAGAGCAGTGGTAAAGTCAACTCGGGGTCCGCACCGCCAGCATAATCGCATTTGCACTCACGTGGGGAAGCTTACAACATGCTCAGGAGCATGTCGTCGTTCCCACTCGACGCGAACCGCGTGTCTTCGTGCACGCGCATGCCGAACACGAGCTGGACCAGCTCCTTCAGGTCGCTCACGAACAGCAGCTCGAACCCTGGCGCTTGTCCGCCGGTCGATGTGGCGCTCGAGAACTCCTTGCGCAGGTCCTCCGCCTCGTTCTGGTTGCCGCGCGGCAGGATGATGCGCTTGATGCCTGCGCGAATCGCAGCGAGCACCTTCTCACGGATGCCACCGACGGGCAGGATGACGCCTCGAAGCGTGATCTCTCCAGTCATGGCGATGTCGACTGGCACCGGCACGCCGGAGATGACCGACAGCAGCGCACACACGATCGCGCCTCCAGCAGAGGGGCCGTCCTTCGGGATCGCGCCTTCAGGGAAGTGCACGTGGACATCCGAGATGCCTTCAAGAGACACCATGCGATGGCCAGACGTCGACTCACCCGCAAAGCTTGCACCTCGGGAACTCTTGCTCGATGGAACCGGCGGAAGCTCAATCAAATGCGCATGCACCCGGAGCCACGAGAGCGCGAGCTGAGCCGACTCCTTCATCACGTCACCCAGCTTCCCTGTCAGCTGAAGCTTTGGAGCTGGGCTCATGGAGCCCGAAGACGTGAGCGCGCGCAGCGTCATCTGTGACGCGGTCGACCGCGTGCACGACGCCTCGACGAACAAAATCGACCCGCCGACTGTACTCCACGACATGCCGGTCGCGACACCAGGTACGCTTGAGCGCAGAGCGACTTCGTTGAACACGAGCTCATGCCCCAGGATGATCTTGACCATGTCTTTGTCGATCAGCATGGGCTTGAAGGACGACAACGGCGCCTCATTGCCTTCACTCAACGACTTGGTATCCTGTTGCTTGTCATGTTGGACCTTTCCGTCCTTCATCTCCTTCACGACAGCAACCGCGACGTAGCGGCAGATAGCGCCAACCTGTCGCTCCAAGTCGCGAACGCCAGCCTCGCGCGTGTACCGCATGATGATATAGCGGAGCGCATCATCCGGAACCGACAGCATAGAAGAGTGGAGTCCGTTCTCCTCGATCTGCCGCGGAAGCAGGTAACGCCGCGCGATCTCCACCTTCTGCTCGACGCTGTAGCCACTCACTTCGATCACTTCCATGCGGTCGAGAAGCGGGCCAGGAATGGTGTCGAGGCTGTTCGCCGTGGCAATGAACATGACCTTGCTCAGATCGAACGGCACGTTGAGGTAGTGGTCCGTGAACGTGTTGTTCTGATGCGGGTCCAGCACCTCCAGCAGCGCGCTCGATGGGTCGCCGCGGAAGTCCTTGCCGATCTTGTCGACCTCATCCAGCAGCAGCACCGGGTTGTTTGACTCGGCGTGCCGCATCGCGTTCAGAATGCAACCAGGCATGGCACCAATGTACGTCTTGCGGTGGCCACGGATCTCGGACTCGTCATGCACACCGCCGAGCGCGATCCGCTCAAACTTGCGGTTCGTTGCAGCCGCGATCGACTTCCCCAGAGAGGTCTTACCGACGCCAGGAGGGCCAAGGAGGCAGAGGATCGGGCCTTTCATGTCCTGCTTCAGGCTGCGGACGGCGATGTACTCCGTGATCCGCTTCTTGACCTTCTCGAGTCCGTAGTGGTCGGCGTCGAGCTGCTTCTGCACCTTGTCGACCACCAGCGAATCCTCCGTCTCCTTGCTCCACGGCAGCTCCGTGAAGAACTCGAGGTAGTTGTGAATGATCCCGTACTCTGGCTGCATCGATGTCATGCCCTTCAGTCGGCGCAGCTCGCGGTTCACAATCTTCTCGGCCTTGGGATTCAGTTCGAGCGCCTTGATGCGCTCCTCGAGCTGCTTGACCTCGCTGCTCTCTCCACCGTCATCTCCGCTCTCGCCGAGCTCCTTCTTGATGGCCTCAAGCTGCTGGCGGAGCAGGAACTCCTTGCGCGTGCCCTCGAGCTTGTCCTGCACCTCGGTCTGGATCTTCTTCTGCAGCCGCGTCTTCTCGATCTCTTGCTCGACCAGCTCGATCGCGATCTCGCAGCGCGTCTTGATGTCGGGTGCCTCGAGCACGCGCTGCTTGGCCGCGACGCTAACGCTGAGGTAGGAGACCACGACGTCGGCCAGCTCGCCGATGGACGAGCTGCTGATGGTCTGGATGAGGCCGTTGCTCTTGCGGAGCAGCAGCGAGCTCTTGGACAGCTCGAGATACTCCTGCGTGCGCTGTTTGAGCCGCGTCGCGAGGTCTTCGATCTCGCGGTCAATGGCTGCGGTGGAGGCAGTCGCGATGGAGCCGGGCTTGCCGACCAGGTGGTCGCGCACGACGAGGTCGGTCGTCACGCGCTGGACGCTGCCGATGAGGTACGGCCGCGTCTGCGTAAACTCGCGCAGCGAGACGCGGTGCAGGCCCTGCACGAGCACGGACAGGCCGTTGATGGCCGCGGTGCCGTTCTCGCCACCTCCGGGCTGGATGCGCGTCAGCTGGACGACGCGCGCGACCGTGCCGATCGGGTACAGGTCGCCTGGAGTGGCCACGTCGCGGTCGAGGCGCTCGTCCTCCACCTGCGCGCCGTCCACGGCGTCAAGCCCGCGCTGCGTGAAGATGGCGAGCGACAGCGACGTGGCGCGGCGCGAGGATGCCTTGGCGGCCTGCACCTCCCAGACCAGATCCTTGAGCAGCTGCAGCGCCGTGGCGGACGTGATGGCTAGCCGCAGGTACGTGCGCGGGAACAGCACCTTGCCCGCGATCGGCAGCACCGGCAGCGTCACGGTAGGCGCCGCCGGCGGCGGTTGCTTCCCGTCCATCGCGGCGCCAGACAGTAAGTGAGAAAGTACGCGACTGGAAAGGCCGCGCGACGGCTTGAACTGCTGCGAGGAGCGGCCCGCTGCGCGTGCGAGGGAAGGACGCGATGCGGGAGCTTCTAGAACGTCGTGAAGCGCGTCGGGAGGCGCAAGTGGGCGAGTGACGCACGGAGGGCGGGAGGGAGCGCAGCACGGAGATGCTGCTGGGTGCGTGGGTTGGCTAATGCCAGCGTTGACGCAAAACGTTTTGGATGCTGAGCATACAAATTTCAAGATATTTGAGTTTTTTACGTAAAAGCTGACGTCCTTCAATGCCGCGGCTGCCAGACCGCTGTTAGCGGCATATCAGATTAGCAGACCACTACAGTACCATCAGAAGACCCGCGCGGGTTCATTACACTTACAATTACTATACTGACTTGAACCCGACGACCCACGGGTCGGGACGAGAATCTGGCGCCATCTTCCACAATTTTAGAGAGTTACCACAGTATACTCGCCGTTTCTCTCGTCTGATTCGCCCAGATCTTCGGTTTGGGAGGGTGGAAGAAGCTCCTCATCACATCTCGAGCTCGTCACCTCCCCTCTTCCTCCTCCTTCCGGTATGAGCGCTGCTGCCGCGCGCTGCGTGCACTGGGACCGCGCGCTGGGATCGCTTGTGGGCGCGCTATGCGGCGACGCAGCGGGTGCGACGCTCGAGTTCTTCCGGGGCACGATCCAGCCGAGCGACGTGGACCGCGCGATGACCATGCCGGGCGGCGGTGCCTTCTCGCTGGGCTGCGGGCAGATCACGGACGACTCGGAGCTCGCGCTGTCGCTGTCGCGCGGCCTGATTGGCCACTCTCTGCGCGACGGCTTCCCTCTAGAGGCGGTCGCGCAACAGTATGCGCTGTGGCACGACTCCAAGCCGTTCGACATCGGCATCACGTGCTCGAAAGCCTTCAGTGTGCTGCCGGACGCGAACAAGCAGTATGGAGCGCACATGGTCGCGGCCGCGGCGCAGTACAGTGCAGGCAGCGAGGCGAACGGCACGCTCATGCGCCTCACCCCGCTCGCGCTGTGGTTGGCCGGTGAGGCGGAGGACACGATCGCGTCGCTCGCGCGCACGGAAGCCACGCTCTCGCACCCGAGCCCCGTGTGCCAAGACGCGAACGCCGTCTACTGCTTACTGATCGACCACCTCGTGCGTTGTCCGGGAGATGCAGACGGCGCGCTGGCGAGAGCTGAGCGGTTTGTGCGGGAGCACGTGCACACGCGCGTGCGCGAGTGGTTTCTGGAGGAATCGCTCGACATTTCGCAGTTGGTATGCACGAAGCAGATCGGCCACGTGCGCTGGGGGTTCGTGCTCGCGGTCTACTTCCTTCGCTCCAAGACGCCATACGAGAGTGCCATCAAGCAGACGCTGCTCAAGGGCGGAGACACGGACACAAACGCGGCCATCGTGGGCGGGGTCATCGGCGCGCTGCACGGTGTGGATGCTGTGCCGATGTACATGCGCTCTCCCGTGCTGACGTTCGACTGCACGTCGACCAAAGCCACGCGCCGACCGCGACCGGAGAGGTACAAGGCAGCACACGCTGAGGATCTGGCGCGGCAACTCGTGGCCAACAAGCTCGTGGAGGCTTAATCGGCAGTGCGTTGCCCTTGGCTAAGTTATTGGTGTGTCGAGTTCATCATCATACAGCCGCAATCGCTGACGGAATCCCCTTCAAGAAGCCGCATTTATCAGTTCTAACATCTACCCAAGCGGTCCTTACGTCGTGGCTAGAGAAACCTCATCACCAGGAGAAGCGCGTGCAGGCGTAGGTCGGAAAGAGCTGGGTCTTGTCCAGCAGCTTCTGAAGCAGCTCGGGCTTGATGCGCTGCTGCTGCTCGTCGTCCTCAGGTGCCCACGCGTTCACGCGAAGCTCTGGCGCATGGATGCCGCCAGCGATGAAGACACTGTCCACGCCCGTGTTCTTGGCGCCCTGCACGTCGTGGTGCAGCGAGTCGCCGACGTGCACGACGCGCGCCTTATCCTCCGACTTGACGTTCGCCATCTTGAGGCAGACCTCGAAGTGTTCACGCCGCGGCTTGCCGAAGTACACGACGGTGCCGCCCATGCTCTCGTACGCCTTGGCGATGCCGCCGCCCATGTGCACGACGCTCTCGTTCGCCACGACCGCGAGCACGTCCGGGTTGGTGCACAGCATGGGCAGGTCGCGCTTGCGCCCGTCCTGGAGGAATGACATGACGGCGGCGTTCAGCTCGCCCGTCGCGCGGTAGTTGGTCGCCTGCACCTCGCTCAGCTTCTCGCTGTAGCACACCTGCTCGGTGCCCTCAACGATGAGGAACTCGGCGCGGTCCACGGGCACGATTTCGAGGTCGAGGCCGTGGAAGAGCGAGCGCGGGTTCTCCCTCCGTTTAATGACGTTCGCCTCCAGCTCGGACGTGATGATGGCGCACTTGGAGAGCGAGGCGCGGCGCTCGTTCAGGTACTGCCAGGCGACCTCGCCGCCCGTGACAGAGCCCAGGAAGTCGGTGGGCAGCCCCAACGACGCGAGCTTGGGCTTCAGGTCACACGCGCGCTTGGACGTGTTGGAGAGCAGCACGACGGTCTTGTCCAGGTCGATGAGGCGGCGCAGGCAGTCGACCGCGCCGCGGTACGCCTCGCTGCCGTTGTGCAGCACGCCGTACTGGTCCAGGATGAACACGTCGTAGCGCGCCGCGATGGCCGACAGGCCTGAGATGATCTGCCGCACACAATTACGCGCTCAGAACGGTCGGGTGGCCGACGCAGCGGCTAGGAAACGCCATGCATCATGTACCTGCGTCTTGGCTGGAGGCGTCATGGCGGTCGATGGGGTTACGCTGGAAGGAAGTCGCAAAGTGGCGGATGCGGATCCTGAAGTGCGTCGATTGCGACATTTGGCGCAGACATAGCTAAATAGTGGTCATTTAAGAATAATTTAGTATGATTTAGAATAAAACGGAGGGTACGCGATCCAAGCAGAAACACGTGGGTTACACCATCAACCGAATAGTAACCCTCCACTGAACTGTAATTGTAACCAGACCGTGCATCCACTTTGACAGCCGCACACGACAGAATCTGACAACCGCAACCCGACCGAGGTTATCCATGCGCCACCGACGCCTACCTCCGGCTGGCCCTGTCGATCATGCGCCAGAGCCACGTGTGAGGGCGGAGCGGCGCCAGATGGGTGGCCTTTGAGTGGCTTACGACCCGTGTGCGCGCCTCATGGTCGCTTGTTGTCTCACTGTGGCAGGTTATTAGTCGGCGCCGAACGTTGAAGGTGCCGGCGTATAGGAGCGAACAGCGAAAGCTCCGGAGATAAGAAGCCGGTGCAAGACGCGACTTATCTGTCGGTCCTCGTCTCTGGTGCCCGGATGCCATTCTTCATTTAGCGCGGCACGGCACAAGTCCCAGTCACAGATCTATCACTAGAAGATGAAGCGCGCGGTGGCCATTCTCCTCGCGGCGGTGGTCGCGGTCGCAGTCGACGCCAGCGACTCCAGCGACGTCGCGCAGACGGTGGCGTCGGTGGTGCCAGCCGACTCGCTGTCCTCGTCGAGCGCGTCGGGCTGCCCCGACGCGTGCATCGAGATCTACGAACCGGTATGCGGCTCGGACGGGAAGACGTACCCCAACTCGTGCTTCCTGCTTATCGCCCAGTGCGAGAACCCGGACAGTGGGATCGTCAAGGCGTCCGACTCGGAGTGCGCGTCAGAGTCGACGCCTGCGCCGACCCCAGAGACGACGGTGGAGGCCTCGGGCAGCGAGGCGGACGACTGCGCCAACCGGATGTGCACGATGGATTACTCCCCCGTCTGCGGCTCGGACGGGAAGACGTACTCCAACTCGTGCATGCTCGGCCTCGCCCAGTGCAAGGACCCATCGCTTACCAGCGTCGGAAATGGGGAGTGCGAGTCTAGAGCCGCGTCGAGCTCGGGTGACCTTGACGCGCCTGTAGGCAGCGGGCTCGGGAGCAACAGCACCGACACGTCGGCTGGAGAATCAGACTGCCCCGACGCGTGCATGGAGATCTACGACCCCGTGTGCGGGTCGGACGGCAAGTCGTACTCGAACGCGTGCGAGCTTCAAATGGCGAGCTGCCACAACCCCAAGCTCAACCTGACGCAAGCGGGCGAGGGCGAGTGCGCGGACGCCTCCACGACGGATGGCAGCGCCACAACCGTCGAGCAGGCCGCCGTGTAGGCGCCGACGTGCGCGTGTGTCATGTGCATTCTTGCTACTGCGTGTCGAACTAAAGTCCGTAATAAAGAGTCATGAGTGAACCGTGTCCTCGGCCTGTCCAAGTTGAAGCGATCACACAGTCTGCGAGAACGTATAGTGGTTGTATACTTCTCTCGGCAAGAACTGTCAAGCTCGATCCTTCGTAAAAACGTCGCCCTACTTTTCACGCCTTTTCGGCTCGTGACATACTGTAAATATCCAGAGAACACAGCATAGTCGTGGCATAATATCCGGCAACACACAATATTGTAGAAGAGGTGACTGTGGCCATTTTTACAGATATCACATCACGATCTCACTGTTTGAGTTGCCTGTCTTCTCTTGCTGCTATATAGCGCCGGTGCTTTGCCCTCCCTGTCTGCCTTTCGTCATGCCGTTCTCGGCTGTGAGCTGTAGACGAAAGAGGTGCTGGCGGCTCGTGCCATCGATTCAAAATACGATTAGTACGGAGCAGGTTGCATAGACAACATTTCGGATTCTACATTGTGCGAGCGGATTTGTGCGCCCGCCCTTTTCTGAGTTTTTGGAAGACCCCTATTGTAAATTCGGCGCCGGACTTTCAAGGCGCCGGGTCTTCAATATAGTATAAGATCGAACAGCAAACGCGCTGGAGATACCAGCGTTAGTTAGTAGCCTTACGTATCTGTAGATTCCTGACTGCTATTTGAGTACCAGTCCTCAATTTGTGCGCTACCACACAAGCCTCCTCCAGTTTCTCCAAGATCCATCACCAGAAATGAAGCGCGCGGTGGCCATTCTCCTCGCGGTGACGGTCGCGATCGCGGTCGACGCCGGCAACGTCACGGAGACGGTGTCGTCGGTCGCGTCGGCCGACTCGGCGTCCTCGTTGAGCGCGTCGGCCTGCGCCGACTTGTGCGAACAGAGCTTCGACTACGATCCTGTGTGTGCATCGGACGGCAGATCGTTCGTGAACTCGTGTGCGCTTCAAACGGCGAGCTGCTACGAACTCAACCCCGACCTGGCGCAGGTTGGCAAGGGCATATGCCCGAGTGCCGACACGGGTGACAGCTCCACGGCCGTCGCGTAAGTGTCGATGTGTATATCGTGTTGTACACATTCTGGCAGCGGTGTGGTCTCTGTCTACGAGCGTTTTCGGGCTGTCAGATGTTTGGATTTTCTTGAAATCCATCAATGAAAAATGTTTCACTTTCGGTAATGGATCTAAGAAGTTGTATTTGACTGGATTAAAGTAGGCATTGCAAAGCGTGTTTAGGCCACCAACTAGACTTGAAGTTTGTCTGCTGGTATTTAAGCCTAGGACGTATACCTCCGTATAGCGACTGTATGTATCGCTCTGAAAGAACTGTCAAACTCGATCTATTGTAAAAACTTCAATCCACTTTTTACGCCTGCCCTGCCCGTAAAAACTGCTAAACACGTTCTCTTTCTCCCCTTCCAACCCAAAAGCATAAGGCAATCGCGAATCCGCAGCACCACAACCGAGAGAAACAGGGAAGAGCTAAGCGCCGTCATGTCGGACGGCTACGACCCGCAGAAGTCCCGCGTGGCCGAGGACACGCTCGCCGACTTTCTGCGTGCGCCGCTGACTGGCGACCTCACGGAGGTTCCCGGCATCGGCCCGGCGGCCGTCACCAAGCTCAGCGACGGCGAGGACGGTGACCGCATCGAGAACACGTTCCAGCTCATCGGCAAGTTCCTCCTGCTCAAGGTACGTCTCGTCGTTTGAACGTGCAGTTTATACGCGCTGTTCGGGATCTTTTATACGGAAGTGCAACCGTTCCTGATCGTGAATGACGCTGCAGGAGAACTCGGACGACAACGACGATGGGTTGATCGGCTGCGCGGCGCACTGCGACGCGTTCTGGTTCTGGCTCAAGGCCAAGGGCATCACGTCCTACCGCAGGCACGTCTTTGTTGCTAAGCCACGCCCATGCGTTGTTGCGTGTTCGTTAGAGCGCTGACATGTTGTGGTGTGTGTGTGTGTGTCATTGTGCTGGATCTGAATGCGCTGCCGCTGCGTCCTCCAGTGGTATCGTCATGGCCATCGCCGAGAAGGTCAACACGATGCTCCCGGGCATCTACGACGCCTCCGAGTTCCAATAGAAAACAGTCAGCACAGCCACGACGAGAGGCTCCCCGCCCGCCGCATGTGAATGCGCGGTATCCTCCGCTCCCAGGCGACGCGTCTGGTTCACCGTCAAGCACAACGGGCGCCATGCACTGCGTCGTTCGTCTGCTCAATCCCCTTGACGCCCGCTGCTCGCTCGGCTTGACGGCGTTCCAGCAGCGGTCGATGCCGAGCGACGTATTCATCCATCGTTGGCGAGCGAGCGCTCGTTTTTCGTCATAATCCGTCAAAAACCGTCAAATTCTTTTTACGTTCCTGATTTCCCCCCCCCCCCCCCTCTCTTTTGTTCTCAGTATGATACCTTCTTCTGCAATTTGATCCGTGCGTTTCCACCGTATTCTGTTCCCGCCGCTTCAACACCTGGCACTCCACGTGGACCTTTTTCCCATTTTGCGCCTTTGAGCCGACACCGAACGCCAGACCAACGCCAACAAGGCGACACTTACTAGTTAGTTAGTGATCGATCGGCGGATAGCGCGGGCACGGTGCCTCCTCCCTCCGCCCGAATGACGCGACGCGCCAAGGAGCGGCGCATGGAGCGCGCGGCCGAGAAGCAGCGCGTGCTGGACGACTTCCTGGCGCGCGAGCGGCGGCTGAACGCGCGGCCCGAGTGGCGGCAGCTTCTGCGCGCGATCGACGGGCCGCCGCCGCTGCTTGGAGGCGCGGCGTCTGACACTAAGACGGCGCTCAGGACGCGCCCGGGGCGCTCGCCCTCCGTGTCTATCGCTCACGACCTGCAGTGGAAGAGCACGAACGTGCCCGTCGCGGCGGCCGGCGCTTTCCAGCTGCCCGTCAAGCTGGACGCGCCCAAGGGCGTGCTGCGCTACGCCTTTTCCACGCGCGACTACGATGTCAACTTCGGCGGTGAGTGTCCCTATTTATGCGTTTCATACTGCTGTGCGTGCTGACGCTGTCTGGTGGCGATCGCAGTGCAAATGATGTGCGCGGACGGGTCGATGATGGAAATCCTGGAGCTGCGCCGCTACGAGAGTCAGAAGCAGCAGGTGGAGGGCAGGTTCGAGCTCGCGGGGCCCGGCATGGTGCTGCTGTTGTGGGACAATTCGTTCTCGTGGGTCAACCCCAAGCAGCTCTCGTACACAGTCGAGCTACATCAGGACACGCCGCCCGAGACGCCCGCGGAGAAGGTGGAGCTGGCACTGAGCGCGCGACTGGAGCGCCAGCGCCGGCTCATCCGCGCGGAGACCAATGTAAACGCGATCGACGCCACGATCCGGACGCAGGAGCTCAGCATGGAGGAGCTGCGCCGACAGATTAAGGAGCTGGAGGAGAAGCTCGAGAAGACCGGGGCGGCCAAGCTCGCAGCAGAGAAGGCCAAGGGGCGCCTGGAAGAAGAAACCGACACACTCGCCTGGGAACTCAACGGTGAGTTGACGTGGCAAACACGGATCGAGAGATCATGTCGGGTTTCTGACGGTATCGGTCGCCTTTATGTGTTTGCAGCGCTCAACTGGCGATGCCTGGACGAAGCGGTGCTAGATCGGATAGCCGAACACCTGGACAGTCGCAATCTCACGGCGTGGTACGTGGCCGCTCGATCTGACAGAGCATCGCTTTCATGGCCTCGCCCCTCACTTCATGCGTCTTCACTCGCGGTCGCCGCGCAGGTCCCTTACCAACAAGAGGTGGTACCAGCGTCTGAACAAGCATCGTCCGCTTCAACCAGCCGACGACAGCGACAACCAGCGCGACGACGACCACCGCAGCGAGGAGCCGGCGTCAGATTGAACTATTGCGCCACCGCTGCTCTTTGCGCCACCCTTCCCGCTCACTTGGACGCCTAGACCGGGGTTTTGGCTCCTATTTCACAAATTCTACTCTTCAATGAGGCGACGACACTGTGCAGGAGAGAGACCTCATCAATTATCCAGCCCAACAATACTGCTATTCTAGTTGGTGTCCGTCATTTCACTCTGATGTGAGTTGCTCAATCTGTTCCAGCAGCGCTCTGGGAGGGACGAGACGGAGGAGTAACAGATCAACACGCATACACACGTTAGCTTCACACTTGTTATGGCGTCTGCATGTGGGGTCGGTGCTCGTACCTGGCTGCTGCTGCGTCGTTCGTTGCTTTCTGCGTCAGGATGCCCATCGGGGGCGCTACCTTCAGATCTATGATGTGCTGGGTGTGGTCTGATTGCACTTCCGTGTCTTGAAGGACCTGGTCGACTCGGTTGAGCGCCTGCTGGGTCTTCATTTTATCGCTAGCCTGCTGCTCGTCATCGTCGCCTCCAAGAATCTGTGGGCAATGCACAAGTCACCACTGGAACGGACGCCAATCCTTGATTGGGGAGATTGACACTCGCAACGTACCTGGTAGGTCAGTTTAAAGTCGTAATCCATGCTGTCCGCGAGCTCCTCCAGCTCGCGCAGGCGCTGCTTCATTCGGTCCATGTCGTTCTGTACCTCAACCAGCGCCTGAACACCTTCAGCCGACGTTTTCGTCTCCGTCTTCGCGGTAGTGGATGCGTAATGAAGCCTATAGCACTCTCGATGAGCTGCTGATGCCGCTTGAACCGCGTCGTGCCGCTGGGTCTCGTCGTGGGTTATTACTGATACATCAGCCTCAACTGGATTAACGCCGTCGACATTATTGCTATCTTCGGTTCTGATAGTCTCTACTACTGGTCGTGGAACGATCAATCGACCGGAGTCCGTGTCAATCGGTCTGCCCGTAAAAGTGACCACCTGCAGGTATTTCTTGGGCTCAACACTCGATGTCGTCTCGCTCGCACTCGCCTCTAGATCGATCCAGATGGGGAATCTGCCCGCGATGTTCCTGGGAATAACACGTGCGCTCGGCGTGGGCTCGCGCAACTGACACTGGATGCCGATCGCTCGGGCCTCTTTCTTGTCTGCTTGATCGCTGGATTCCTCGGCGGATGCTTGCTCTTGCGCGACCTCACCAGCTGGAGAGCACTCGGAGAGGCGACTCGGTGACGATGTCGACGATGAGCTTGCGCACGAGGTCTGAATAATCTTGTCGTCAACAGTGTTGGCTGTCTGAACTGACGCTGCTCGTGTGACGGCCACCTCGATTGAAGCGACGCCATCGCTATCGGAGGCTGCACGATCTTCGCGTTTTCCTGTCTTCGGAGCCAGTTCATATACATACTGTCGAGTCTTGAGCGGTAATTGCTTTGCTTTACTGCTCTTGGTACCGAGGAGCTTCAGACGCGCCGCGTTAACGTCGTGCTCGAACCTCAGCGGCGCGACTGGCGACATGCGCACGTCAGATCTGCCAGCCCGTCGACGAGCACTACGAGTTTGGCTCGCTTCATCTTCATTCGGAAACTCCGATTTCGACGCCTCCAACTCGCTTCTAGCATCGCTACAGACCTCTGGTGATAGTTTTCGCTTGGGAAGCTGGAGCAGCTTGAATGCACTGCGAGCCAACGTGGCGCCCTCTGGATTCGCTCTGGCGTGCGGTCGCTGCTGGCGTGGGCAGCGGTTCTCCTTTCCGTCAACTGCGCAGCCGAGCAACGCGTCGATGGAGTTGCACCTCTCATCGCCTAGCACTGCATCGTTCGCTTCCATCGCGTGACCTAGGCAGCGAATACGCGCGAACACGACTTGGGGTCGTCTAATGATCGAGCAGATCAATGCGCGCCCTTTCGGGTCTCATTGTGTGGGCCACACCACAGACGGAGCACATATTGATTATCCGCCAATCATCTAACTCAATGCCATAGTTTCAGCCAATCCGCACGAGTAAATCATTATGGTGCCGGCAAGTTGCTCAAAGTGACCGTCACTCCTCCTCCGTGGTTAGCGTGCCACCCGTCCCGTCAGTCGCCGCAGTTCAATATATTCGCCAATAGTAAAGGTTAGAGATCGTGGGTGGCGATAATGGGAAAGGCACCGGGCGCGGACGACAGCTCCGAGGAGGACGAGCCGATCGCCGTCACGCTCTTGACCGACAGCAGCAGCGGAGATAGCGGCGGTGTCAAGGCCCCGGCCGAGTCTCCCGACCAGGCGGTGCGTCCTCTCGCGATATGATGGAGGCGGTGGCTTGACAGGGACGGGCGACTCACTTGGCGGCTGTTTGGGCGCTCAGATGGAGCCGACGGCGGCGGAGAACGGGGACGCGGAGCTGCAGGGCGAAAAGGCGAAGGTGAAGGAGGAGGCGCCGGCTGCGGAGGCGCCGGAGGGCGGCGCTGAAGCGGCCGGCACGAACGGAGCAACGCCCACCACTACCATCGCCGACGTTACCGATACGGCAACTACCGCGACAACAACTCCGGAGGCGGCGCTGGACTCGGCGGGCAAGTCGCCCAAGTTCCAACGCTGCTGGGAGGCCGTGGAGAAGAACGAGTGGGACACGGACGCGTGGATCGCGCTCATGACGGAGGTGCAGCAACTGCCCATCGCCGAGGCGCGCGCCTACTACGACAAGTTCCTCGCGCAGTTCCCCACCTCAGTGCGTTCCCCTTATGTGTTGTTCTGATTCGCACCACTGGCACTCAATTAACGGATTCGATGGCCTACGACAGGGCCGGTGGTGGCGGCTGTTCGCCGAGCACGAGCTGCGCGAGAAGCAGTACGAGCGCGTGCAGGAGATCATCAAGAAGTCGCTCATGCAGATCCGCTGCCCCAACGTGGACTTGTGGCGCTTCTACCTCAATTTTACCAAGGTGGTCAAACTGGACGTGGCGGTCGACTCGAAGGACCCTGCGGCGATCGCGGCGGCGCGCCGGCTCATGATCGACGCCTACGAGCTCGCGCTCGAGCGCGTGGGCGGCTCGATCCACGCCGCCCCAATTTGGCAGATGTACCTGGCCTTTGCGCAGGAGGACGTGGATCCGCAGGCGTTCCTGAACGTGCGCAAGCTCTTCCACCGCGCCGTGATGGTCCCGCTGCTCAACATGGAAGGGATCTGGCGCGACTATGAGAAGTTCGAGCGCAGCATCCCCAACAACGAAGTGCTGGCGCAAAACTTCTTCAAGGTGTTCCGCCAGAAATTCGACGCCGCACGCGCCGTGCTCCGCGACCGCAAGAAGCTGTACGAGCGCATCAACACCAACGCGCTCGCCGTTCCCGCCACGAATCTCAAGCTAGATGCCGCCAACATGGCCGACTGGCAAAAGATTCTCGCCTACGAAGTGGACAACCCCGAGCGCCTCGACGCTCTGCGTCACAAGTCGCGCATGCGGTACACGCTCGAAGTATTTGTCAGCCTAAAGCGACACTATCCCGAGTCGTGGTACCAGTATGCGGCCTACGAGAACCAGTCAAACGACCACGAGGCCGCCGCCAATGTGCTGGAGCGAGGACTCGAAGCCATGCCGGACTCGAGCTACTTGCAGTTCGCGCTCGCCGACCACCACGAGCTGCAGGGCAACATCCAAGCGGCCAAGGCCATCTACGAGAAGATGCTCAAGGAGAACGTGTCAGCGCTTGCGTACGTCACGTACCAGCGGTTCGCGCGACGCGCGTTCGGCGCCAAGGGGCTGAGCGAAGCGCGCGCGATCTTCAAACGCGCTCGAAAGGACGAGCGCGAGGGCGCGTGCACGTACCACGTGTACGCAGCGTCTGGTACGTGGACACCAATGATCCAAGCGCGCCGCTTTCTGTTGTCAAGTGAAACTAATCATACTGACTGTGTCTGCACAACAGCTCTTCTTGAGTTTTACAGCGACACTTCGGACGCAGGCAAGGACATCGCGCTGAAGATCTTTGAGCTTGGACTCAAGAAGTGCATCCAGGAGCCCGCCTACGTGCTGTGCTACCTAGACTTCCTCGGCCACCTCAACGACGACAACAGTAAGTGGGTGCACTCCTACCTTTCACTGCCCTTATGGGATTAACCCGTGCTTGTGTCTACCTCAATACAAACAGACATGCGCTCGCTGTTCGAGAAGGTGCTCGCTGTGATGCCCGTCGAAGTGTCGCGGCCGATCTGGGACCGCTACGTGGAGTTCGAGCACACAATGGTGGCCAACGGTGGCGACCTCGCGACGGTCGCCAAGGTCGAGGCTCGTCGTGCGCTCGCGTTTCCTGACGCGCCGTTCGTCGAAACCAAGGGTTTGCTGAGCGTCGCGCACCGCTACTCGTTCCTAGACCTGCGGCCGACGTCCAAGTTCGATCAGAGCTTCTTGGACATGTACGGCGCGTCGAAGCGCCTCGCAAGTGGCGAAGAGTCCGGCAATGCGCCGGGTGATGCGCTCAGTGGGTCCGGTGCGGACGGAAGCGGGTTCAGCTCCGACTTTGAGCGGTAAGTACACCATCACACGTAAAATACTCGTGCGAATACCGAGACTGACTTCGTGCGATGCTAATAAGCAGACTGATTCCCGGACCGGCGCTGCCCGACTTCCTCAAGGAATTTGCTTCCATGCTGCCGCTACACTTGCCTTGGAACGGACCGATCGCCGACGTGGAGCACATTTTCCGTGCTATGCTCATGGTGGAGTTCCCGCCGCGCAACCTGATCGAGCAGCGGCAGCAGCACCAACTTCAGCAGAAGACGATGCAGCAGCAGCAACTCCAGCAGCAAGCGACCGAGGCCGAGCGCAAGAACGGCGACGAGAACGGTGACGGCGCGGACGGCCCGAGCGTGCTCAGCAAGCGGCCGGCGCACGACGTGTTCCGCTCGCGGCAACAGCAAAAGTTGGCGAAGTTGGGGTAACAGGACGAACATTAGCGGTTCACTTGGCTCACTGTTACCCTCCTCGCATGGCCCTTGTACTAACTTGAGTCGCAGCTAGAGAGAGCTCGGAGCTGCGATTCTGGCTGGATCGAGGCAACGTCCCCACTATACTGTAAGCATGTTTCGCTATTCACCGTCCGCTTCTTCCTCACCGTCGTGGTCGCCCAGCTCGTCGCTTTCTCCCTCGTCGTCAGCGTCAGCATCCTCGTCCGCCTCGTCGTCGACTTCGTCCTGGTCGTCCGAGTGGCGCGACGCCAGTGCCCAGTCGCCCAACACACCGGACGCCAGCAAATCCTCGATCGGGTCGTCACGGCAGAAGCGCAGGAACTCGTCGCTGCCCAGCGCGAGTCGACCAACGGCGTCGTAGTTGGATGGAGTTCCTCCGCGCCTGCTCTTCGTGGACTCCTGTCGCTCGAGATCGAAGTTGTGCACCGACCTGAAAGCAAGCGACAACGTTAGACACCAGACGCATGCAAAACCTCATAACGACGACCACTTACCGCTGTTCGTCAACGAAGTCGCGCAGCTCCTGGATACTGTGCGAAAAGTACGGGAGTAGCGCGGCCTCGTTCTTGGAGATCCACCGTCGCGGCCGGTACTTGGCGCCGAACGCCTTGGCCAGCAAGTCGTTCGTCCAGCCCGTCTTCTTCCCGCCTGCTCGACGCTTCCGCTTCGCCGTCTTGGGATTCGCCTCCGCCTCGCCTTCGTCATCGCTATTGTCATCATCCTGCTCATCCAACCGCGACCGCGCGCCGATGGCCGCCGTCTCGTTCTGCATCTTGAGCATGACACGCTCCTGGAAACTCGCGAGGACTTTGTCCATGGCCGAGAGCATATGCGAGACACTGTCGAAGACCGCCCAAAGGTGAGTGACCGCGCCCGCGTCGTCGTCGACGCGTCGCTGGACTCGCCACGCCGCGCACTTGAGCAGCACAGCGCGGAGACTGCGCATGATGAAGGCGCCAGAGCGGAGCACAAGCTGGTTGGTTCGAACGGGCATCGTCAGCCCCGCGCGCTCCGCGGATACGAACACCTTTAGTCCGCTGGTGACCACGTCCAGAGCCACGCAGACCTCGTCAAACGGGTTAGAACTCGCGTAGGCTCTGGCCGCCTTGCTGCCGGGCGCCGCGCGGAAGAAGGATGCGACCGCGCACAAGAAAATGGCATCCATGAAGAACGGCAGCGACTCGGTCGTCAAGCTCTTGAGCACCTGGTGCTCCCCAGTGACCGCCACGTCCATGGACTCAAAACTGTCGTCGTCCGATGACGCGTCCGACTGCTGCTCGTTCGCTCTCCTTCGCCGCTTCTGCTTCCGCCGCGTTCCCGCCGTCGACTCGACGAGCGCACGGGTCTCCTCGATCAGCCGAAGAAGCATCAGCGAGCCAAATGACGCGGATGGCGCGAACGCCCAGACGCCCACAACGAGGTAGACGCAATGCCGCCACTTGGCCGACGGGCATCGGTACTTCGCTAGCGAACACTGACTCCCGCCGCGCGGCGCGGCAACCGCATTGGGGAGGAGCGCCACTGGAAGGCCGTCCAGGGTGAGTCTACCGGTCGAGTCGGCCGCTTCAGTCGACGTGTCCGAGGGCGAAAAGCCCGGGCGCGAGCGAAGTGGCTGGCACAGCAGCGCCAGACACAGCTGGCTGACGTACCGCTCCTTGTTGGTGCCTTGCACAAGAGACACGATCAACTCCACGACCGAGCAGCTCAGCGACGCGTCCTGGAAAGAGACGAGTAACGTGAGTGGTGTCATCAGTCGACCAATAATTCAAGCTGACACGTAGACATACCGTCACGTGGAGGCACTGGCGCGCCAAGTGGCGGAACAGGACCTCGCGGTGCACGTTCCCTTGCTCTGACTGTAGGCGCAGTCGCTGAGGCGAGACTCCTGTAGCCAGTAATTCGATCACCTTGTCCAGAACCGGTCGGCGGGTGGGATCTGTCGACGCGCACTCGTCCAGCACAGTACGGAGCACGCTGTAGATGCACTCCAGGCTGCGCACCATCAGATCCTGGATGATACCCATCGCTGTCGCCTCGTGGTCTTGTTCGTCCTCCTCGTCTTCGCTCTCATCTTGACTGCTGGCTGCATCATCACGAAACTTTCTTCTTCCCTTACGTCCGTGGTGGTCGTAGATGCTGTCGGCGACTGCGCGAGCCAGTCCATCGGCCCTCGCAGTCAGGTACTTCATCGTCCGACGCCCTTCCACCTGCGAGATCAACATGTCCACCTTCTTCTCGGTGCTCAGCCCCGCCGTGTTCGTCTTGGCGACTTCATCTCCAGTTCTGGCGCCAAAGTGGCTGCTGTAGGCGTTTGCAGGCTGCAAATGGCGGTTGAACGCCCGAAGCAGCAGCAGTTCGTGCGCCAGCGGCAGCGTAGGCCCCGATCGCTTCCACTGACCTTGAAATGTCAAGCAGATGACGCGCAGGTCCAACCCGAACAGGGACGCACTGGGCTGCTCTCCCTGAATGGGACGCGCAGCGTCGCTAACCATTTGCTCGACAACTGACGTCTCAATCAGCAGCGCCTCCAGTTCCCGACGTTGACTGGAGATGCGATGACTGGTGCTTGAAGAGGGTTCCTCGTCGTCTGGAAGTGCCTCCATCATGGTGTGAATCTTGAATCGCTGCACAGCCAGGATGCGCTCGAGTTGGTCATGGATCTTGAAGCATGTGAGTAGTCGGGCTTGAATCAACTCCAGCAGTTGCGTATGTTGAGTCGTTCCTGGTGAGTACTGTTGAGCCAGCAAGTTCGTCGACTCGACGCAGATGTCGAGCGCGCAGACCATGCTCCAGATGACGCTATTGAGGGCCGATGGGCTGACCGAGTCGCTTTCGTCACTTGCGATGTCCGCTTCGTATGCGGCTGGGATGAGAAACCTTGCTGCCAGCGTCTTCTTGTGCTCCTCTGGACTGCACAGCATCAGCTGACAGCGGAACAGTTCCCGAAGCAGCAAGATCTTGGTCGTGTACTCCCGCTGCCACGACAACTTGACTGCCGCGTCATGGTCACAGCCTCGAGGTCCCAGGTGCACAACTGCACCGAATCGCATTTTACTCACGTAGCCGGCAACGTCGATCACGAGCGAGTCGCCCATCGCTTCGTCGGTGTTGTCGGGTATGCAGGCTGCCAGGCTCTCAGGCCACAGAAGAGAAACACAAAAGCTCTCGCTCTCCTTTTGCGTTGCTCGTTCGCGGCTGAGTGATGCGAACCCCTTCTTCCGAAACACCTGTGACATCGAGGAGCAAAACATCGCGCGGGTCGAAGTGCCCTCAATGGTGAGCCCATCTTCGCCGCGCAAGATCTCGTCGCGGATGAACCGGATAACGTGTAGAAGCGTCTCGTTCCGCGAGGTCGACGACAGCAACCGCAGCAGCCAGCTCGCGAGAGATTTGCGGTCGCGCGGCTCAACGACGACGTTGTGCTTGAGCAGGTAGCCCGTGAGGAAGACGGCCATGAGTTGTCGAAGGTCCACGGCGGACGCGTCTGGGCCAGACGAAGAAGACGAAGCGAACGTGGTCGCGATGGGTCCACCGGGTCGAGACACGAGCTGCTTCTGAATAGTGATCATGAGCAGCGAGTAGACGCCACGCTCTTGCTTGGTCAGCAGCGCCATGGTCGAGCACAGCGTGTCCAGGATATGCGTCGGATACGACGCCGATTGATCGCCGCCGTAGTCACTCGGAGATGCCGAGATGCCATGCAAGTGGTCCAGGAACAGGTGCGAATATGGAGAAAGCGAGCGTGGGTTGCGCCCCACGAGCCCGGCTAGTTGCGCTGCGATCACCTCCGCCACCTTCCACGCCAAGAACCCTCGGTTCCGCTGTGACGCGCTCGAGCTCGCGAACAGCAGCAACTTGGGCGGGTGACTCACAACCGTCAGGAGCAGCGTCAGCGCCTGAGCAATCAGTAACGCGAATGCTGGTTAGCTAGAGTTACGGCGACAACAGTGGCAAGTAGAAGTACAGTATACCTCTTCGCGGACGACGCTATGCGCGTCAATGAAGGATACCAAGGACCTGACAGCCACGACAATCAAGTCGACTGCCGTCGATGGCTTCACTCGGTTGTTGAAGCACGCGGCCAAGAGGCAGCTACAGAATCGGACGAAGCTGGGCAGCAGCGTTCTCCATTCCGGAAGCAACAGCGTCTCGACGGTCGCGCGCACGACCGCAGCGTGAATGTTGCCAGCCTGGGCGACCGAGTTGATGGTGCGCACTGCGGCCTGCGATTGGTAAGGAATGATTCGTTAACACGGGACTCATGAGTAGCCAGAAATCGGTGATTCGTGCCCCACTCACCTCATTCTCGGCGGACCTGCCGATCAGGAGCGTCAATAAGATGATGTCGAATGTGCTCAAGGCATCGGCCTGGCGGATAAGGTGGAGGAACGAATTGATCGCGGCCGACCCCGCCGTCGCAAAGCGTCCGACCACCTGCGCACCATCACAGAGTTGAGGTTCAGACATAGGATAGGCACGCGGCGGTACGCGCATCTACCTCGATGGTAAGGCGCAGCGTGCCCGGCTTGACGCGCGCGCACTCGGCGCGCAGTCTAGCGGCAACCTTTGGCGCGGTGGAGATGGTCGCCATGGAGAGCAGACTCTGCACGACTGCCGGTATGTCTTCTTCCTCAGCCGCGTCCAGCAGCGACTACTTGATCCAGCGCAAGGAACGTGTGAGGTCAATGCTAGCACCACGTCACAATTACAAACCCAGCAGCAGCACCTGCGTGGCGTCGATCACGTTGCTCTTGTCGTGGTAGTCGAGTGGCATGTCCGCGAGCGAGCCGAGGATAGGCACCAGCAGCGAACGGTCGCTCGCTAGCAGCTCCAGGTACGCGTCCACCACCAGCTTGACGCACTCCTTGGACTGGTACGTGAGCTGCGCAGCACATTTACCAGCGTCAACGCCTGCATTCTTGCAGCAACCAGGTCGCAATCACCAATAGAAGGACCTCCCTACCTTGGGCAGGTGGTGGATGAGCACCACGCGGTGCTCGCAGAAGTGCAGCAGCGCGAGCACCTCCTCGGTGAAGGCGCGCGTGGGCGCCACGTAGTTGCCGAGCAGCCGCAACAGCACGTTCACGTCGTCGGGCGTATCGTCCGCGGCGCCCGCGCGCAGCCGGTCCAACACCAGGCTCGCCGCCTCCGCGCGCTGCGCGCTGCTGTCGGTGCGCAGCAGCCGCCGGCAGACGTCCGCGGCCTGCGCCGCCGGGCCCTCCGTCATCAGCACGCGGTACTCCTCCACCGCCACCGCCATCTCATCCATTACAGTGTGGAAGTGTCAGCCGGCGGCAACCAAATTTGAAAACCTGCAGGTATAACCGGTATATAACCGGTATTAAAGCGCTACACCGTTTGTCGGTAATATCAGCTTTACCGGTATTGACCGTTTCTATTTCTATTTAGGTGAAGCGTATGGTAGTTTCAGGGTGTCGGAGTGATGGTCGTGTTGTTGTCCTTTTTCGGGCCAAAGTGCAACGCCCGCAGCAAGTAGCGCGCGTCGACGGGCGGTCACTTCAAAAACGGAAAAGGGCGCGCGACAGTCGGAAGTGACTTGGTTTCACTATGGACGAGGCGCCGCACATAAGCGACGATTCGCTCGCGAAACCTCCCGCCGCCTCCGTCGCTGCGGCTCCGTCTCCGTCGCCGGCGTCGCCTCTGTCGCCCTTTGCTGCCGCTGCTGCGGCCGGGGCTACTACCGGAACCGCCCAGGAGCTGGCGAGCCCGAGTCCGAGCTCTCGGCGCCGCAACCGGCGTAAGAACGCGCGTCGGTCGTCCGTCGGAAGCGCAGAAGACGACGGAGAGATGGAAGCGCAAGCGGCGGACGCGACAGCGACTGACCCCGCAGTGGGCGAGCTCATTGCGCTGCCCTCGCCGATCGCGCAGGCTTCGCCGTTTGCAGTGGACGTGTTCGCCCAGGAGGAGGCGTCCGCTGCTACCGGTGTAGCGGAAGACTCTCAAGGTGCGAACGACACGGAAGCAGAAGCAAGTGTAGTCACTAATGCAGCAGTCGAGAATCCAGATGTGACGCCGGACGATGTGGTGCCGACGCCGCAGGAAAATATGACGCCGACGGTGGAGGAAGATGCAACTCCGGCAGTGGAGCAGGTTGTTGAACGAGGCGATGAAGAGCAACTTGGTACGCAAGACCCACCAGCAGCGCCTATTTCTCTTACACCAGCATCGAAATACGACGTTGTTCCCGCCGTCGAGCCAGTTCTCGCCGGTGCACAGGAGGACGCGACAGAGCTTGCGTCGGTGCCTACATCTCCTGTTGCTGCGTCTGATAGCGAGCTTATGGACGACGCTGAGGTACCTGAGGACCTGGATGACCCGGTGGATGACGAGGCGGTGTACTCCGAGCCAGGAGAGAGCCCAAGTCCGTCGCCACTACCTAATCCGAGTCGCGATGAGCCCGCAACCGATGCAGGTGAGCCATATTTTGACATTGGAGCTGCTTACAATGGCGATGCGCTCCTTGATATGAACATGCAGAGCTCGGAGGATCTCCACTTGGATGTGTCGTCACCATTCTCGACGTCGGTGAACGGACCAGGATCCTCTACAGCTGGAGACATGCCAGAGACTCCGATGAGCAACCTCGAATCGCCTGCTTGTGAAGACGGGTACAACCCGAACAGCGAGCCACTTTACAGCTCCGACCAAGACGCCGAGAGAATGGGTAGTCCGCAGGTTGAACTCGAGTCGCCTGGGCCAACCACGTCAGGTCCGAGCGACGACATGTCCGAGCTACAAGCGAGCAGTCTCACACAATCTGACAGTGCACCGCTAAGCGTGGGTGCACCGGCTAGTCCTGCAACCGACCTCGGGTCACCTCCGCTGGCCGAGAATGGGTCAATGCCGTCGCCTCCATCGAAGATAGTGGCGCCTGGGAGCAAGAAAAGCGCAACCGCGAACCCTCCTCCAGCACCAACTGCGGCAAAGAAGCAGACCAAGTCGGTGGTGACGCGTCCGACGGCGGGACAACCAGCGGCGGCGTCACGTTTACCAGTGACCAAGACGCCAGCTACGACCAAGCCCGCCCCGAAGCCAGCAATCACGAGCAAGGCTACCAAGTCTAGCGCTGCGACTACCCCATCAAGCACGGAGAACCCGAAGAAAACCGTACCGGCGAAGACTGCGACAGCCAAAAAGAGCGGGCCGAAAGCTGTGGTCTACAACGTTGCGCCAGCGCCGCGGACAAAGCGATCAGTTCCGGCCTTGGACAAGTCCAAACCCGCGGATGAAGCTACCCCATCGTCGCCAACGGAGCTGAAGCCTAAAGACGGTACTGACAAGGCGGAGGTCGCTGGTTCAGACCAGGACACCGCCCAGGTGCACCCGAAGCGTGTGAGCAAAGCTAAATCTGAGGCCGCCAGCAACCGTCTGTACGAAGACGCGAAGGCGGCCAAGCTGCGAAAGGAGGCGCGCAGTGCGGAGGTGGACGAAGCCTGTACGTTCGTCCCCAAGGTGACTCACTCCAGCGGCGCCACCACCAAACGTCCGAGCGTAGGCGAAACGAATCGTTTCGTTGCTCTACATGAAGAGGCCAAACAGCTCCAGGCCAAGAAGCAGGAGTTGCAGCGAAAGCACGAGGAAGCAACGTGTACGTTCCGCCCGACGATCACCAGCAAGGCGAAGAAGCTAGCGCGTGAGACGGCCCGCCCTCGCTACGAGAACTTGTATATGCAGGCACGTGAGCTGAAGCAGAAGCGCGAGGAGAAGGCACTCGCCAAGAAAAAGGAAGACGAAGAGGAGTGCTCGTTCCGGCCCAAGATCAAGGCGACCAAGTCGCCGGTACAGCCGAAGCCGCTGTATGATGCAGAGCGTGAAAAACAAAAGCAAATGCTGCTGGAGCAGAAACGTAAGGAGGCGGAGCTGTCCGAGTGCACGTTCAAGCCCAAGGTGTTGTCGAAGAAGCCGAGCATCAAGCCAGAGGCGGGTGCTGCTACTGGCGAGGATGGAAAGATTTACGACCGCCTTTATCGCGCGGGTAAAGTGCAGGCAGAGCGCATTGAGAGACTGCGGAAGGAGCGCGAGGACGAAGAGAAGGCCAAGGCGCCGTTCCAGCCGCAACTCGTGACTTCGTCGACTTCGCACAAGGCGAAGGAGGGGGACGCTCAGCAGAAGGAGCCGTTCCACAAGCGCCTATACAAGAAGGATCACATGCAGAAGATCAGCGCCGATCGGGAGCAGCAGAAGCTGGAGGAGGAGCGCAGGTTCTCGTACAAGGTAAGTGGAGGCGACTGAAGCCGAGCCGCTGGTGCTTGTTGCTGCCTCCCTCCCGCCCTATGCTCGCGATTAACGTGCCATCTGCAGCCCAAAATTTCCGAAATACCCGAGGAGATTAAGGCCAAGCAGAAAGAATATACTTCTCCCGACAAGCCTATCTTTGAGGTATGTACCTGCGCTCTTTGATCCGCGATATGGATCGTGCCGGCCGTTCTAATGCCCTCTGGCTGCCTTGCGTGATGTGTGTGATGCTAGCGACTGTACGAGGAGAAGGAGAAGATCAAGGAAAAGCTGCAGGTGAGCGAGGAGATGCGGATGCAGAAGGAGATGGCCGAGTGCACGTTCCGCCCGCGCGTGGCGTCTTCCGTCGTGTCAAGCAACGGCAGCGCGCCGACGTCGCCCGTGTGGGAGCGTTTGTCCATCTGCAACAAGAGCCAGACGATCGAGGAGCGAGAGAAGCTCAAGCAGCAGCTCGAGATGCAGGAGTGCACGTTCAAGCCCGTCATCTCGCCCAGCGACCATGTGTCGCCATACAGGAGTCCGTCGTATATGTCGCCACGTCGCTCGAGTCGGAGCGAGAGTTGCAGCCCGTCGTTCGGCTCTGCGTCGTGCAAGGCGAGCGTCAAGGCGCCGCGCAGCTCGCCGGAATCGCGCTCTTCACTCGCTCAAGTAAGTGCGCTCACTGCTCGCAACGTTGTTGGCTGGGATAGACATTAATGCTGACACCACGGTCTGTGATGGTTGCAGTTCCAGCCCGTGTCGATCGGGAACATTCTTAAGTCATCCACGCTGGTGCTGACAGAGGAGAAGTCCCCTATCAGTGGCTCAAGCACGACGAGTCCTCCTGCTAGCGCTCCGTCGAGCGTGACAAAGAGCAGCTGCAATGCGAATGGAGACGTCTCCACTACTCTCGACTCCCCGCGACGACCGAGTCCCGTCCACAAGCCCACGGAGGTGCAGGACAAGGACAAAAGTGGTGAGAAGAAGATCGCTGCTGACTCCAACGACGCCATGAGTGCACCGCTGCCTGTCGCGCGCTCGCTGGTCGCCGAATTCCGAGAGGTAAGACTCTCGCTTCCTGTTCAAAGGTTGTCCGTATCACGCTGACGTCCACACCTACGCGTTGCTCAGATGTAGGGAGAGACCGCAGTGGTCAGCTGAGTTGTTAGCAGTACACGGGTGTACACGGAGGCTGCTGCCTCGCTTGGCTCATAGTATAGAGCATTGATCCAACCCATTTCCCATCCGACGATCGCCTTAGGGAGAAGCATCAGAAGTAGGTCGTTCAGGTGGTTCTCATGTCATTGATGCCGAGTCGTGGCGCTTGTTCCTCCTACAGATGCAGCTCCTACTTGGTCGCGCCCATGGCAATCACCTCCGTCTCCGTCTCACCGACCAGCGTGGCCTCCTCCAGCCTGGCGAACCCGATGCGCGGCGCTTTGGCGTACGAAAGGAAGATGCGCTTGAGCAGCGTGTTGGGCCGACTGTTGATGGTCGTGAAGAGCGCGTAACCCCGCATGGGGTCGTAGCGCAGCACGCAATCGCGCCGCAGCAGCTCGAGCGACAGACGGTGCACGTTGGGCGCCATGAGCCGCGTCGAGAACTTGTACGTTGTGTTGCGCTCGACGGCCGACAGTTCTTGCCGCGGGTTGCCGGGCTTCTCGAACATGATCCACTCGGCCTTGAGCGGCGTCTGCGCATCCACATCGCTCTTGGACTGCGGCATCAACACACAAGCAAGTGATCAACGACCGAGGACAGACACCGACACGCATTCGAGACGGGGACGTACGCAGGCGGTGAGGTTGACCTTGAAGACGAGCACGTTGCGGTTGGAGCTCTTATGCAGCAGCAGGCACAGACACGGCTCCAGCTCGCGCGCTATGGCGTACACACGCGGGTCCTGCAGCGCGCTCACGGTGGCCTCGGGCTGGTCAAGCTGCAGCTTCTGGAACGCGCTGGAAGAGAGCAGCGGGCCCAGGCGGCGGTAATGCTTGGGGTCGTACGAGCCCTCGAGCGCGGCCAGCAGGCTCGTGATCTCGTCCGCCCACGACAGCAGCACTCGCCGCGCGACCACCGATCGCAGGCCGTGGGTGCCGGTGAACTCGGCTCGGGGGTCGCACGCACCGAAGTTGGCCTGCATGAGCCACGTGACCGTGCACGTCTCCTCGTTGGGCGTCGGCGTGAGCACCCAGCCGCCGAGGATGCAGTCGACGCGCTGGCGTTCGCTGGTAGATGCGTCCTTGGGACCAGGTAGGTCGGCCCAGTCGCGCTCGTCCGCTGGGATCATGGCGATCACGATCGCGCCGCTCTCCTCGACCCTGCAGACCAGCAAGAGGGCGATTGTTGGATGAGAAAATGGTAAGAGTGAGCGCTAGTGACGGGGGTGACGCACTTCCAGGTCTTGAGCGAAACCATCTGCAGGCTTCCGGTCATCCAGCGGCTCTGCCAGCAGCACAACAGTATCAAATAGAGTTAGATCTCCATCGTTCAATGCTGAACGACCACAGCTCGGTGCCTACCTTGAAGACGGTGCGCTCGACCCAGGTGTTGCCGTCCTCGCGGCGCAGCACCTCGTGGCTCTCAACGTTGGGGTCCCACGACCGCGGGTCTGCTCCCATGGCACCGTCCACCTCGGCATTTTTGGATGCAGCGTCGCTGCCCTCGTCGTCGAAGCCGCCGCCGCTGGTCCGACTGCTGGCCTTGGAGGGCGAGCTGTTGCCGTCCGCGCGCTGAACGATCATGTCGAACACAGCGCGGGCGGGGAAGCGGCACAGGCGAACGCGCTTGACCATGGGGAACCCGTCCGCCACCTTCTCGAACACGGCATCGTGCTCCTCGGCGCGTCCGACGGCGGTCCACCCGTTGACCGCGCCCACGTGCTGCTTAAGCTCCAGCATGGCGGCCGAGAGAGTGCGGTCCTTAGTCGGGCGGGGGAGCGCCGCCGACGAGATGTTGAGGAACAAGCGCACCAGGTACCACTGCGCGAGCGATCCCTGCGCGGAGGACCCGAGGTCCATCATCTCGATGGCGCAGCGCACGAAGTCGTCGAGTCCGTTCTTGCGGCGGATGAGGAAGCCATCGTTGAGCCGGCGGCCGGGCGCGAACAGCGTGCAGTACGTTTTGGGCGGCATGCGCTGCCACAACTCGCGCGACGGGAACATGGAGTACACGTTGAGCGCGAACGCGTAGAACTCGCGGTACCGGCGCTCGACCACGATCTCGTTGCTGGTATTGCTGATGGCGCTGGTACTTCCGCTGGTTTGGTTATTGCCGGTAGTGCGAGCTGCAGTGGAGCCCATCGTGCTTTGAGTGCTTCTTGGTGAAGCCAATAACGTCGTAGACGCGCTGGCGTTGCCTCCAGACCCGCCGAACGGCAGCAGTACCGACGAGAGCGTCGAGGGGGCCGGGTCCTTCTTGGGCAGGCTTGAGATGATCGAGTAAACGGCCACGCGGTTCTTGTTGACGCGCACGCCGCGCACTCGGCACTGGATCGGCGCCACTGATGCGCCTTCCGGGTTGGACATGCTGCGCGCGCGGGGTGAAAAGGCGGCGAGCAGGTTGGACTCACTGGCAGTCGCCAAGGCCGAGCCGGCATCAGGCCCGGACGACGGCGTTCGGGCCAACACACCTATCGAGGGCGCGTTGCCTGGTGTGCTGGGCACGGAGAGCGACCGTCCGATGCTGGAGAGATGCGGAGGGCGGTAGAAGGCCGGGTCCACTGGCAGCACCGTCGGCGATTTGTCCGCGGCTAATGGCGTCTTCTCGAACAGTGATGAAGTCGCTGGCGTCCACGTCGACGGTGGCGGGAGCGCCTCCACCAGCGGCACCTCAGCCTGCCGCGTCTGGACCGCCCCCATGGTGGACGACGTCACTGGAGGCATCGGGCCGGCTCCAGCGTCCAGGAAGGAGTCGAGGAAGGATTCCGCGGCTTCCATCACCTTGTGGTTAGTCGGCGACGAGGTGCTGGTCGCCTTCATAGCCACGGGGCTGCACTCATGTGCATCGATCTCGTCCACGGGGATACGTGCACGACACGAGCGGCACGTGATGGTCGCCACGGCGCCCGCGAACACCTCATCCATCTGCCGCTGCGGCGGGATCATGACGGACTGCGACCGGTACGCGGCCATGCGCTCGCTCGTGCCTAGTTCTGGATCCATCCTGCGAGTCATCGCGTCGCTCTTGAGGCTCTACTGAGAGTGTGAAGTCGATACCGAGCTGCTATGGAGGATGAAGGGCTCGGCTGTGGACGAGCGAGGGTGAAGGAGATGAAGAGGCACGCTGGTCGGTGGGTTGGTGGCTGACGGCGATGGAAACGGCGAAGGCGGCGGAATTGCGAGTGGGTGAGGAGGTCTCAACGGGGAGGTTTCCTCCTCTCGCAGCCTCGCCCGAAGGTAAAAATGAACCAGCAGCGAGGACGCGCGGTCCGTAAGCTTAACGCGAGCCGAACGGGCAAAACCACCGCGAGGCAAAGTGGCTGCGAACGGCAAGCCGCAGCTATTAATATGCCTGGCATATCGCACGGCTGCATCTTGTATTGATGGTGACGTCGAGGCAGGTCAGATCAATGTGCATGGTGTATTGTAGTGCTTACAAGCGCGAGGTCTCAAGGTGCCTGAGCTACCTTCTTTGGAAGTGTCACCCCTTCAGAGACTGTTATGAGATCCTTCTCCTTGCCAGCACCGTCGAGGACGAGTCGCCTACGTCGCTGTGCGTTGCTGCCGCTTGTTGCTGCTGCTCGTGCTGCAGGGCGTGGTTCTGGTCTGTCCGGAGGATTTCCATCCGGTCTTAGCGCTGCTGCCTCCGTTGGTGGTAGCTCTGCGTCCCCCTCGAGGCGGCGACTGTGTGCGCTTTGGATCCGATCGGCGCGCCGTTGGAGTACGTGAACCGCTGGTAGCAGCAGCAGCACAACCGACTGAGACGCCTCCGTTGGACAGCCGTCGAGTAGGGACCAACCGCACTCGAGGGCCTCGCGACGGCTCGTCACCACCGCGGCTCTCGTTGTTGCTCGCGGGCTCTGATCCCTTCCGGGATCTTCCCACGCGAGCCACGCTCTTCTTGGCCGCCGTGGGGTTGCTGCCCATCAAAATGGAGGCTGCTGTCGGTGTCGTCGGCTGGTCAGTCGCTGGTTTCGATGGCGTTGGCTCCTGCTTCCTGGCTGTGCCGGTCTTACTGTTGGTACTCCCGGCACCGCTGCTCAAGTTGTGAGGAGACGAGTCTCTCGGCTTGCGCTGGGATGGCCGCGGGTTCGGTCGTCGCACTGTTGGAGCTGCAGCGCTTGGCGCATTAGCTGGTCGTGGAGGAGGATGCGGCATTTTTCGGCCGCTCACTCCGCCTCTACTGCTACTGTCGCCTCTGTCACGAGTGACTACACGATCTGGACGGCTTGGCCGCTTCCGGGTCGTTCCCAGGGAAGGAGTCTCGGCATTGTTGTCCCTCTCCCGGTTGAGATCCGCGGTAGCTGACGAAGAAGCAACCGTCCTGGTCGACCGTGGGGTCTGTCGCGACCGCTTCACTGCCTCGACGCCTTGCTGCGCAGTCTGTAGCGGAGGAACCGTGGGGCGATAGCTCGCGGAAGGCAGCACCAGCTCTGCCTCTTCGTCCTCTCGTTGCGTTAGGAACGTGGAGCACGTTGTCACCCAGTCGCGAGCTGCCGCCGGTTCCTCGTGCCTTTCCGACGTCGCGGCGTCTCTCTCCCGGCCTCGAAACTTCGCCTTAAGCGCTTGCTTGCGCGCTGTCAACGACGCAGCTCGCCGCCCAGTCGACTTGCTACCTCCACGACTGCTCTTGCCGCCGGCGAGCGAGCTCAGCTGGTCTTCGACCTGGTTGTTACTCGTGGTGACGATCGTTGGCTGGTACTGTTGGCCAGCGCGAGGCTTACGACGGGGTGAGGATGCGGCCAACGCGACTCCGGCGCTCGTGGCTGCCATTTGATACGCGCTCGCGGCGTTCGAGAGCTGGTCGAGGAGGCTGGGTGCCGTATTTGCCACCTTCTGGGGCGATTCCACGCGTCTGTCGCCTCCACTCGTGCGACTAGTACTGCTGCTGTTGTTGTCGCTGATGCTCTCCAGCGCGAGCTCGCGCTTCCGCCGCTGCTCCGGTGACAAGGCCTGCAGCGTCGAAGTGTACCCCGCGATGGGGTTGGCCAGTCGGTCGATGGTCTCGCGCCTCGCTTTGCGCGGCTCGTACTTGGTCGTCCCGTACGTCGACTCCATGTGCGCCAGCCGGGCTGCGGCTGCGTGGTCCGCTTCCTTCCGCGCGCTTTTGGGCAGCGGGCGGTGGTGGTTCGCCTCCTTCAAAGGTCCAAGCGGTGGTGCAGGACGTTGACGACCGACGCAGTTATCACCCAGCAGCCAGTACTCGTTGCCGAGCGCTCGCCCTTCTTCGGCGTCAACTCGGGCGCTCAGCTCCGATCTCACGCTAGGGAAAAAGTTGCCGACCTCAGGGCGAGGCGTGTGCAGCACGGTCTTGAGGTCCAGCCGCTCGAGGAACCGCAGCGTCTCCTGCTCGATGGCGTTCTTGGAGTTGTTGTTGTCGCTGGAGTGCGCGCTCCGCAACGCAGACGACCGGAACGGAGGGAAGATGTCGCTCTGCAGGTCCGTCTCGGGCCGGTCGTCGCCTTCGTCTTCCTCCTCGACTTCCTCAACAACCTGTCCAAGGAGACTTGGTCGGCGGCCGTTGGCTCCGACCGCAGCGGATGGGTCCTCAACGTGGGGCCTCGGGATCACTAGCTCGGACAGATTGAGCCTCGGAACGGCAGGAGCAGTATTCCCGAGCGTCGGCATGCCGTCAGGTCGCTGAGGGAACGGGAACGGCACCGAGGGAGTCGCACCAGTGGCCCACTGGATGTCAGCGCTCGGTCTGAAGGCCGGTGGCTTCTTCCGGTCGATCGGGACGCTCTCAGGCTCGCTCTCGCCGGCGAACAGGTCGCGGAAGAGCTCTTCCTCCAGTTGCTGCTGGTACGAGGACAGGTACGAGCCGCCGACCGACTGGCGGCCGACTGCCACCGCCGAGTACTCGGAGAACGAGTCCACCGAGTACGCTGCCGCCCCAGCACTGCTGCTCATGCCTCTCGTCAGCGACTGAATCGGCAGAACTGGACGAGGCAGTGCAGCGAACGCGCCACCGCCGCCAGTCATCGCTGAGCTGGCAAGCTTCGACACTTCGCGGCGTCAATGAGCAATCGGAGCTTGGCTGATCGCCCGGAGAGAGCACAACTGGCAGTGGTGGCACCGAGAGGGAGAGGATGAGAGCGAGGAGCGCAAAAATAGCGAGCACTGGGTCGGAGAGAAGCCAAAACCAGACCGGCGAGGTGGAGAGCAGTCAACGAGCGAGCATATTTATAGTCTTCGGTGCTTCTTCAAGGTGGCGATCTCTAGGGTGAGGAAGAGGCGTTGAGCGGAGAAAATAGCCTCCAATCGCGCGGAGTGAGCGATCCGCCGCCTCTAGATCGGCAGTTGGGTCCTTTGAACTGAGGCCACCCGATTGAGATGGCGCCACCTCCACCCCCGCCGCGGGGTCCGCCTCCAGGTCCTCGACCCCAGCGCCAGGATCCTCCCCCTTCGACGAGCCCAGCCGTTCCTCCGCCTCCTCGAGGCGCTCCGCCGCCACCAAGAGGAGCGCCACCACCACCGAGAGGTCCTCCCCCGGGAACTCCTCCTCCGAGACCTGCTGGATCACCTCCACCCCCAGCACGAGCACCCCCAGGCCCACCGCCTGGTCCTCCGCCTGGCGCTCCTCCAAAAGATCCGCCTCCTCCTGCCGGACGCTCAGGTGTGCCTGGTCCTCCGCCCGGAGCTCCACCTGGCCCACCGAAGGACCCGCCGCCCCAGCCGCCAAAAGATCCGCCACTGCCGAACCAAGCGCTGACTGAGACCGGAGAGACCAGGCCATCGATCGATGAAGGCAGCATCAAGAAGCTGCTGCGCCGAGGACGGCTCAACGTCCAGCTGCTGGAGGCGCGCAATCTGCGCAAGAAGAGCGGCGGCAAGAAGTTCACGGCCGACCCGTACGTCAAGATCGTGCTCGGCACCAACCCGCTGACGCAAAAGGAGGGCAAGAGCAAGACGCTCAAGAAGAGCACGTCGCCCGTCGTGTTCCACGATGAGGTTATCTCGTTCGACTTGACCGACCCGGCCGCTCTGCTGGCCAAGGGCGACATCGCGCTGCACCTCGAGCTGTACGACGAGAACCTGCTGTCAGACGAGCTGCTGGGCCAGGTGACGCTGTCGGCGCTGCGCTTCCTCGACGGCCAGGCACACCGCGAGACGCTGCCGCTGTCGCTGCCGACCGGGGACGATTGCGGAGAGATGGACGTCGAGATCAAGCTGGACGTGGCCTTGGTCGGCATGCTGTCCGTGACGCTGGTGGAGGGCCGCAACCTCAAGAGCATGGAGTTGGTCGGCAAGCAAGACCCGTACTGCAAGCTCTCGATCGGCTCCTTCACCAAACGCAGCAAGACGGTGCCCAAGGGCGGGCGCAACCCGTACTTCAGCGAGGAGGAACTGCTCTTCTGGATCACGGAGGACCTGTGGGTCAACAAGATGCGGCTCGAGCTGTTCGACGAGGACATCGGCAGCGACGACCTGATCGGAGACGCCACCTTCTCGGTGCTGCACTTCATGGCGCAGCCGCCCGGCGTTGCCAAAGAGGGCACAATCCCTTTGAAGAACGGCGGCCAGAACGCCGGCGAGCTCGTGGCCAAGATCGAGTTCTTCCCCGCTGGCGTGCTCTCCATCCGCTGCATCGAGGCCAAGCAGCTGCGCAGCGTGGACGTCATTGGGCGGCAGGACCCGTACGCCAAGTTCACGCTCGAGGGGCGCTCGACCAAGATTGTGATGAAGACCAAGACGGACACGGACGGCGGGCGCGAGCCTGAGTGGGAGGACGAGCACTTCACGTTTCAAGTCGTCGACCAGTACAACATCCTCATCGAGGTCTGGGACGAGGACTCGGTGGGCGACGACGACCTCATCGGCGCGGCGACCGTCTCGCTGCTGCCCATCTTCCGCTACGGCTACATCGACGACTGGCTCAATCTTTGGTTCAAGGGCAAGTTCGGCAGCAAGGAACCCGCGGGCCAGCTGCACCTGGAAATGAGCTTCGAGGGGCCTCCGGGGGTGGCGTTCCCGCAGCACCAGACGGGCATGGACCGGTACACGGAGAAGGACCGGCGCATCAAGGACTCGGTGCTGAACGGGGCATCGCTAGGAGACGGGAGTCAGTCGTCGGCGCCAGCCGCGACCATCGAGGCGCTGACGGCCGCGTCGACACAGAAGGCGAGCGCCGTGTCTGCTGCTACTAGAGTGGGCCCGGCCGAAGTGTGAGTGGCATGGGAAGAGTGTGATGGTGTAGATTGGATCCGAGACTAACTGGGCTTGCTTATTGCAGCAACTCGGGCGAGTTCACGGAGGAGGAGGTACTGGGCGCGTTCAAGTTCATCGACCTGGACAAGAACTCGTTCATCGGCGCGGCGGAGCTGCGGCACCTGCTCATCTGCATGGGCGAGCTGATCACGGACGAGGAGGTGGACGAGATGGTGCGGTTGTGCGACACGGACGGCGACGGCCAGGTGAGCTTCGACGAGTTCCGCCGCATGGTCATCCACCCGGACCCGAGCAGCTCCGAGTTCGCGCTGGCTAAGACGGAGGAGAGCGAGATCGCGGTGGACGTCCAGCTCGTGGCCAAGGAGCTGACGTCGGAGGAAAAGCAGCGGCAGACGGCCATCAAGGAGGAAAAGAAGCGGCTCATGAGGCGGTTCGTGCAGGACAACAACCCAAGCCTGGACCTGCTCATGCGCGTCTCGCAAAAGTTTCGACAGATGCACAAGGACAGCCTCGACTTCGACGACTTCTGCCTGCTATTCGAGGTGGAGCCGACCGGCGAGTACCGGCGGCTCTTCTCGCTGTACACGCCGGACGCACAGAGCGAGGAGGATGCCGACCTGCGCGAGATCCTGCTGGGCGTGGTCAACTTCATGGACGGCACGGATCGGGTGCAGCGCGTCAAGTTCTGCTTTGACGTGTTCGACGACGACCACAACGGGTTCATCACGGAAGATGAGCTGATCAACATCCTCAAGGCCAACCACATGACCACCGAGGCGCAGGTCAAGAAGAAGGCGCAGATCATCCTCAAGCAGGCGGACGACAACGGCGACGGCAAGATGAGCCTCGAAGAGTTCCATGTGATCGCCAAGAAGTTCCCTAACCTGCTCTTCCCGGCTTTCGGCGCGCAGGAGATACGGGCGGGTGCCCTCTCCATCGGGCTTTGATCCATATGGAGTAGCCTGTCTGTAATAGAGTCATCGAGTTCACAACTGCACCCCTAACGTGTCGTGGTGATAAAGCAACGGCACTTGTACTATCATTTGGTGGCTAATGGAAACTCCTCTCCGGAGGACGTTCTGGGCTGGAATGCTCATAAACCAAAGCGCGCTGCAGCCCACAGCAGAGTTTGCATTTCGAGAGAATCAACAAGTATGGACCCACCGCAGTCCGACACCGCACCGTCCGATCAGCCCTGGGAGGCAGTGCAGCAGCAGTGAAGCCGTCGCGGTGGACTCCCTCTCTGCTGGGGCGGCGGTCGTCGGGGAGGCTGTCCCTGCCATCGCCAGCTATTTCTGGGGCGAGACTTCGAGCACGGATGACCCCAACAACGAGCCCCCAAGCACAAGCAAGCTCAAGGACAAGTCTTCGAGCATACATGAGCCTGGCGACAAGGCCACGGCAGCGGGAGATGGACAGGAGTCGTTCCGTAGTAGCTGCTCGTCTGACGGCAGCTATTGCCTGGCGCCCGACGGGATAGTTACAAACAATCTGACCAAGGCCGTCGCTATTGGCGCAGTTGCTGGTGATGCAACTGGTGCTGCGGCGGTTGTAGCGGCCATTCCGCTCCTTCAAGCCCTTGGCTTTACCGCGAACGGCACCGCTGCGGGTTCGATGGCAACAGAGATAATGTCACCAACCGCTGCTGTCAACGGTGGCGCCATTGCCAGCGGAAGCACGGTGGCGGTGTGCCAAAGCATTTGTGCGCTCGGCGTTCTCCCTGGTGCGATCGCCGCTCCGGTAGTCCTGGGGGTGGTTGCCGTCGGAATGGCGGTCCCGGCAGTCATCGGCTCTTTCCAGGATGTGCAGACTGGGCAACAGAATGGAAACGAATGTCGTGACGAGGTCGAACGCTGCTGGGTGCTTGCCACCGAAGAAGAACAGGGTGAACTCTGCATGTCCCGATACGACAGCGAAGAAGGGGCTCGGGAGGCGTTTGGCAAGAACGGCAGCCCGCGCATCCTCTTTAGTCCCGATCGCCACGAAGTGGAGGCCATGAAACTATTCGGCGAGTGATGGAGGGGCATTACTTTTGCTGGACCGCTGAGCGCGCTTGGGCTAGCGGCGATCGCGCTCAAGCTGCCGGCAACTTTGAGGACGCTGTGTTGTACTACACGGACGCCGTCACGCTGCACACAGCCGCGCCAGTGACCCCCAGCTGCCTGCACGAGTACTACAGCAGCCGGTCAGCTGCTTTCCTCAAGCTGGGTGACATGCCGCGCACACTCGAGGACGCCGAGCTGGTTCTGGCGCTCCAGCCCGATTGGTGCGACGGCTTCCTGCTCAAGGGTGCGGCCCTGACGCGCCTGGGCCGCTTCCCCGAGGCACTACGCACGTACACGGACGGCCTGGCCGTCGCAGGCGCGACTGCAGCCTTCCTGGACGCGCTGCACGCCCTCGGGCGCAAAATGGCCGAGGCGTCCGGTTGACCCGCCAACGGGGGAGGGCTCAGCTAGTCAACACTGGGATTCGTAAAAGCTCCAATAGAGCAACCAACTCAAACGCCTCGAGCATCGAGGTTGTACACCTGTAATACGCATACGTTAACGGAATTGGTCTTTTGCCTGCGTGACGCTCGTCCAGTTGCCTAGTGTCGACGAGATAGCGTCTGTGACGGAGACACCGCAGGTTGACGCGATTCCTACTGCTGCATCTCCTCCTTGGGGTGAAGGCAGATGCAATGCACGTGGTCACTGGCATTGCTACGGTCAGCACTGCAGCCTCACCCAGTCAAGGTTGCGGCTATTGGCGCCGTTGCTGGCGCCGCGACCGGCACCGTGGCAGTGGCGGCGGCAGGGATGATGTCGTCGGCCGCGACGGCCGTGGTCGGCACCATCAGCAGCGGCAGCACCGTCGCCGTGCTGCAGAGCATCGGCGCGCTCAGTGCGATCCCCAGCGGCGTGGCTGTACCCGTCGCGCTCGGGGCGGCCGCCGTCGGGTTGCCGGTCCCTGCCGTCTCCAAGTACATTTGGAGCGGGTCTACGGGTACGAACGGCACATCTGAGACGGCGAGCGCCGCTACAACTGACCCGCAGAGCTGCGGGATCCTGCGTCGCTCCTTGGAACAGACATCTTGGCCGGTTGGAGTTCTCCCCGGAGTTCTCCCGGGGCAAAGCGTGTCGAAGCTGTAGCCCACTGAGTATGTGCCGACGACGACGGCGGTGGATAGCGGAGAGGCTAGCTGTTGCTGTCATGCTTTAAAATATATGCTGCAGCTATTGCATCATTCTCAGTTTGAGAGCGTACGTATTGCCGCCGTCTCGATTGCTCACTCGGCGCTATTATTAGTTGGTTTGGATGCCTGCGCCCTTGAGCAAGTTCCATTGTCGCTGGAGTGACGGAGACAGCGTCCTTGCCACCATCGTCACCAGTTCCAGCGCTCTCCACAGTCGCTGGAGTGACCACCAACGCCAAACCCGAGGGTGTTTGATGCATGCGGTCGCCAGAGACACCGATCCCGCCGGCAATGGAGGCTGCTCCTCCATCGGCAGAGCCGCCCACCGGCGTGTTCATCGCCAACGAGGTAAGCGGCTGCCAATGAACTCCATAGAGATCAGGCTAACGCTCATGTGCTGCCGCCTGCGCACCAGACCAAGCACCTTGCGGACCGCCTGCAGACGGCGCTGGTCAAGGTCAAGCGGCTGAACCGCCTCGAAGCTGCGCTGGTCGACGTCTTCGCGGAGGTGATGGAGCGCACGGGCTCGGCTGAGGTTGGTGCACAGTCCGACAGCGGGCTCGCGGACCACGAGGCCGCGTTCCGGCGTGGCCGGTGGAAGGAGAGCCTGCTCAAGAAGGCGGAGGGCGATCCCATGTCGCTGCTCAACGCGCTGCGAACGCACCTGCGCGTGCAGTTCGCCACGCTGGACCAGCGACAACGGCAAGTGGCGCAGAACGTGTCGGCCATCACGTCGCGTAGCCAGGTGTACGGCAGTTCTCTCGGCTCGCAATGACAGTCACAACGTCCTATTCACAGCAACTCACCTTGTGGTATTGGTGGCGCCTGGCAGGCGCGAGCAGGGTGCGCGGGACGAGATCCGGCAGTTGGAGGCCGCCAACACCGCGCTTCGGGAGCAAATGGTGGTGCTCGCACAGCAGGTGGCGACGTCCGAGGCCGAGAAGGCGCAGCTAACCAAGCAGCACCGGTCATTCCTGGACAAAGCGCGCACTCAGCTGGCCCAGATGCGAGAGCAGCATCGCGACGCGCAGCGGATAGTTGAGCGGCACGAGCAGCAGGTGGGTTGAGGCGAGAACTCAACTTCTATCAGCCCCTGACTGGTGTCGCTGTGTGGCACACGATGCAGGCGCGTGCGTTTAAGGACGCGAACGATCAGCTCCTGGCGCAGCTCAAGAGCCGAGGCGAGGCAGCCAGGTCATCTCAAGGCGCATCGCCTGTGCTGGCAGCACCGGGAACGACATCCAGCAGCCTCCTTCAGCATTGCGGCAGCGTCAGCGGAGTCGATCTGGTCGGAAACACGCCAGCGGAGAACCAGAAGCTGCGTCGAGCGCTGCGAGAGTACGAAACCAAGCTGGACAGGTCGGAGGCGGCCCGCGAGGAGCTGAGGAGCGAGGTGCAGCGACTGCACAAGCAGATCGTGGGCTACCGCCATAGCACGCAGACGCAGAACTACGTCAAGCTCGAGAAGGAGGAGAAGAAGCAGAAGGAGCTCGCGAACGAGCTCAAGGGCAAGCTGGCCGAGAGCGACACCGAGCTACTGCGGACGCGCGGGGCGCTCAAAGAGCGCGAGGCGCTGATCCAGCAGATGAAGAACGAGTACGGCAAGCTGTTCTCGGCGCTGCAGAAGCACAAGACAACGACATCCGCGCCGCAGCTCTCGCCCGGGAAGCTGACGCGCGTCGCCAGCTGCGTCAACTTTGGCGGTGGCGTGAGGGCTTCAGGGCAGTCCACCGATGCAGACGCGCGTGTGAGCGATCTCGCTGGCGCTGCCAACGCCTTCAGTGCTGGCGGGAAGGGCCGAGGGAAACTGCAGTCGGCGAATGACCACCCGTACCTCGTGGACCTGTACCAAGTCAAGATCAAGGAGCTGGAAAGGCAGGTGGAGGGCCTGCAGGTGCAGATCCGCAAGATGATCGCGTCCGAGTACCGGCACAAGCAGCAGAACCGGTTGTTCCGCGTGGAGAAGAAGCAGCTCGTGGACTCGTGTGACCAACTGCGCGCCGACCTAGAGAAGGCGGTGCTCACGAGCGCCAAGACCATAACAGCGACCAAGGCGCTTGCGATGAGCGAGCCATCGACTAGCTCAAGTGTGAGCGGTGGAGCCACCAGCAGCAGCATCACGACGTCGGAGGCGGCGGGCGTAAGCTCCAAGACGCTGCGGACGTCCGTGTCGGGCACGTTGAACGAGGTCAAGCGACTGCGGCAGCGCAATCAGTTCCTAGAGGAGCGATTCCGCGCGGTACTGCATGCTGCAGGGCGGTCCACTCGAGCGGCGGCGAGCAAGGACAAGGACGCTGCGGCGGAGGACACGGAGCCAGCATCGCAGTCTCCAGACCGAGAGCGAATAGAGAAGAACGAGAGCTCCAACAACGCTCTCGACGCTCCTTCCGACGATGAAGGCGCTGAAGAAGGAGCGAGTTCTGGTGTGCCGATCAACTTGACCGCATCGAGTCGACGAGGCAGCTCTGCAGGCCTGAGAGAGAGGACGAACGCCGGAGTGGCCGACCCGCCCGAGCCCTTCCGCTCCATCGACGCGACGATGTTTGAGTCGCTACAGCAGGTCAAGCGGGCCGCTCGCGTGCGCCCCAAGTCGGCGGCAGTCGTGTCGATGCTGCGGAGGTGACAGGAGAAAGGTGACGATGCTATTTTCGCCAACAGCGGCGCGACACAAAGCGTCAAGAGCCAAGCGACGGTTTGAGCGAGCGCTGTGACCGGAATGTCGGCTGCTGGTGGCTCGACGATGGACACGGCTCGGATGGTGGAGAAGCACGACCGCGTCGCTCGCGCACTGGAGCAGATCAACGGCCTTCGATATCGTACGAGTCCCCTGAAGCTGTTTGTCCGTGTCGTTTTGGCTGACGGATCGCTATGAGGGCGACAGGGTACTACGCACCGGCGAAGAAGGCCAAGGAGGAGCTGACGTTCGACTCGGACGAGGACAGCGGGAAGAACAACAGCGACTCGGACAGCGACGGCGGTGGGGACGACAATTCGAGTCTGTCACTGGACGAGCACATCGAGCAGATCCTGCGCAAGACGCGGACGATCGCGCTGCTCAAGATCGCCAACAACACAGCTGAGATCGTGTCACCCGAGGATGAAAACGATGATGATGATGAGGAGGAGGAGGACGCGTTCGAGAGCGACTACTACGAGACGATCGAGGAGGACGAGGAGAACGAGGAGGACGAGGAGGACGAGAAGCAGGAGGAGGTCAAGCCGCGAGAAGAGGCCGTGGCGCCCCGGCCGGGAAGCTTCCGGAAGCTCGCGAGCATGCGCAAGCCCAGCAGCGTGTTCCGCCTCGAGGACACGGAGGAGGCCGCAGCGGCCCAGCAACTGGCAAGGAAGCTTAGCACGTACCTGTGCCTCCCGCGCGTGATCAGCTACCGTGACCTGGAAGCGGTACGCTCTCGTGCTCATACACTGTGTCGATGTGATGGTTGATGCTGACGTTGGCTGCAGATCACGGAGACGCTGCTGGACGAGCGCCGCGACGAGAGCGAGGAGTACGCGGACATGATCGACTACCACGTGGACTCGGCGCGGGACTCGTCCGGCGCAGGTGACAGTGGCGTTTCGCTCGACGACGTGTCTGAGGCTCCGATCTGGAAGCGGCGTAAGTCGGTAAGGGGATGTAGACAATGTCGGCGCTGACAGAGTGTCTAAGGGCTCACGTCGCTTGTGAATGGCCTTTGGTAGCGTCCGGTTGGGCCGTTGGATGTCCCGGAAGACCCAACGGACTTGGAAATGGTTCGTTAACGGGGCTAGCATGCGTGGTGGTGAGTCATACAGCAATTGACAAGCGTTCATGATGCATCCGACAGCATCAGCGGCGGTTATTCATGGAGGCGAACCAGTTCGGCCGCTTCTCCAGTCGGGTGAGCGTATTGTCTAGCTCCAATAGCGTTGAGACTGCCATTGAGCTGACCTTCCCACGTCGCAGAATTTCTTCACGGCGTCAAGCAAGAGCCTGCTCAACAAGCACAGCATGCGGCGGCTTGAGTCGAGCGGCAGCCTCCACCTCAGCACCAGTGGCAGCTCAAAGGAGATGACTACGTTCATGCTCAAGAAGGAGTCCATGCGCAGCGTGGGCAGCCAGGAGAGCCACTACAGCCTCAACGGCGCCACCGTCGTGGAGGAGGACGGCAGCGGGGGCGAAGACGCTGACGAGCTGCAGCGCCCGGTGGGGCCCAACGGCGAGCGCGGCAGCATCTTCCTGGAGGAGGACTACATCAAGTGGCGTACCGAGATCAAGGAAGACTATCTGGCGTGGATCAACGCCAAAGTAGAGGCCGCAAAGCGGCGCAAGAGCCGCGCCAAGAAGGAGGCGGGCAAGAAGCCGCGCTGGCTGCTGCTGTACGAGGCCAGCAAGCGCCGCCCGCCGCGCGACGAGCAGGACGCCAAGTAGGGACCTACTACAAGCTGCAGGAGGGCCAAGAGAAACGAAATGAGAACCCGTGTTCATGATATATACGCGCGTGACTGTACCACCGCGCGAACTCCCGGCCGCTCAGCGCGTCCGCGCCTTGACTTCCTCCTCAATCTTGATCTTCTCGAGCTGGTACTTGGCCATGGCGTCCGGCAGCGCCGACGCGAACCCGTAGATGAAGACGCCCGAGAAGCCGAGCAGCAACAAGCGGTTGCGCGTGCGGCGTGCGCGTGCTCGCGGGTCCAGCGCCTCGACGACCGAGGACGACGAGTCGCGCAGCTTCTGCGCGCCCTCGGCCACCGACGCGCGCATGCGATCGGCCGCACCAGCCTTGAGCCCGTTCGCCGTCTCCTGCGTGCGCGCCTTTAATTGCTCCGCCGTCTCGCGCGCCGACTGCGTCAGGTGCTCGGCGTTGGCACGAAGGTTCTGCGCCAGATGCTCCTGGTTGGCGCGCAGGTTGTCCTTGACGCGGCCGCCCACCTCGGCGGCCTTCTTCTCAGCAGCTGCGCGCGCGTCATGCGCCGCGTCCTGTAGCTTGTGCTTGGCGATCTCGGCACGCTCCTCCACGGCGCCGCGCAGGGTTTCCGCGCGCTCCTCGACCTTGTCGCGCAGGTTGTCGGCCGCGTCGGCCGCCTTCTTGCGCAGCTCGTCGGCCTCGTGCTTCATCTTGCGCCTCACCGCGTCAGTCGCCGACTGCCAGCGCCTGCGGATGTCCATACCTCCGGCGTTCGGCGCCCCAGTGAGCGCCAGGAAGCCGCAGGAAGCGAAGGGGAGCGCCGCCCAGTCGCGCGAATGGCGCCCACCATTTCCGCCGGAACGCGCCCAAGAGCGCTCCTTGATCCGACCGTTACCTATTATAGATAATAACCTGATGAACAGAATACCGTGTTGACTATAGCGCTGACACCCATCATGCCTCTGATCCCCCAACTACCCTATTGCTAGGCTAATCGAGGACCTTGTCTATAACGACCAGCAGAGTTGCCCCTGCCGACAGGACTCCGCGGTGGAGGCGCACCGGTTGGAGCGCAGACGCCCTACGCCAGCATCTCCCTGTTCTTGTGGAAAATGTTTCGCGCCGCGTTCACATCGCGGTCAAGGCGGGTACCGCAGAGTGGGCACTCGAATTGTGAATTGCTGCCGAGGTTGTCGTTGACCTTCCCACAACACGAGCACGTCTTGGATGTGTACTCCTCCTCGCAGTCGATCAATCGACCGCCGATGCGCGCCATTTTGTACCGGAGGAGTGTCTTGAACTTGTAGTGCGACTGAGCAAGCATCGCCCTCGCTATCGAGCTGGGTATCGGGCGCTTTCTGCCCGTCCTGCGCTCGCGGCGCTTCTCGCGCTTCCATCGGCGGATGGCCTTCGCGTTCGTGGTCGACGCGTCCATGGCTAGCGCATTCGTGACTGTGGCCGTGGTCGGTGTGCTTGCAGCTGGCGTGTCCGTGGTCAGCGCCTTCGTCACCTGCTCGTCCGAGTTGGCCGCAGGAGCGCCGTCCGTCTTGACCATCTGCTCGTAGCGCATCACCATCGCCGCCGTCTGGAACGACGGCAGCAGGACACAGCGGTAGTTGGCGGCGAGCCACGAAGAGATCTTCTGGTACATATCGCCGATCATCCGGCGTATACGACGGCGTGTATATCGGATGCGTCGGCGAAGGCGCTGGCGCTTGCGGTAGAGCGCAGTCTTCTGGCGTTGTGAGGCGCATGCCGCTCACGTCTTCTCTCTCGTGTGCCTCTTTTCTCTTGGGATGGCCTTGCTCTCCTTGTCCATACGTGCCAGCGTCTTCTTCATCTGGCCGATCGCATCGAAGCGGCGCTTGAGTACCACGTACGCGTCGACGACGCTCAGTGTCAATCCGCTCGGGTCGTAGCCAGTCATAAACTGGCGAACGCCAGGATCGATGGCGCAGACACGGACGGTGTTCGGCGGGGTCCACTCCTTTAGGCGAGGAAGGATGAGATAGTAGTCGCCTTCTCGGAGGCGCTGCAACCGGACGGCCGTGGTCGGCGAAGGCACTGGCTTGTGCAGCTTGATCCAGCCGTACGGCGCGAAGTCGAAGTGCTGGAAAGAAGCGGACCACCGTCTTCCGTTTGGTTTGGCCGAGACGCATGGATTCCTTCGGGATCTCGATCGTGTCCGAGGGTGTGAGCTTGCTCTTGAACTCCATGACCGGGAACGTGGGGTACTCGTCCTTACTCTTGAGCAAGAAGTAAAGGACCCGAGACGAACGCACCGCTTTGAGGAAGTCCCTGAACACCGAGTGTCGGACGTGCCCAGGGACAAAGCGATACTGTTGGAGCGCTCGACAGTTGTTAAAGTACTTGGCCATCTGATAGGCAACAGCGACAAGTCGATAGCGCTGCCTCAGCTGCTCGGGGTTCAGGAGGTACATCCTACTACTCTCCTCGTCCCACTGCCACTTGCAGTCGTTCCATGAGCGCTCGACCGCCATGTTATACACTGCGCGGTGCGTCACAAATATTTAGTCGAACTTGAGGCGCTGAGCTCGGGTAGGGTAAAGCTTTACCTTCATGATGCTGTTGAACTTCTGGTCGGTGCTGATTGCCAGTGTGCCTAGCAAACGCAGCGCTTCGTCGATTGTCCTTGCCTCGTGTACCCTGCCCGGCAACCACCGTGATCCGTGGCTCTCGTCCGTGAAGTTGTTCACGTCAAACCACGACGCGGGCAAGGGCTCCACGACGCTGCCGCGTCCCGATGCCTTGGGGACATGGGCTAGAGCCCCCGGTAGCCGCAGCTCTTGCGCCATTCCATGGTCGAATCAGACGCTTGAGTGCACCAGATCCCGCTGGCCCGCCGACTCCGCTCTCTTCCGCTGTTTCTTGTTCCCCGCCTGTGTAGTCGTCGTTGCCGTCCGTGGCCTCTTCTGGCTGGCCCCCACGTCGTCTGACGCCTTGGGACGCTTCCCCCCCCCGCGAGCCATCTCGCCCAGATGGGCCGCTCTGGGCGAGATGAGTAACGTGGTAGGCTGTGGTGTTGACTTGGGAGCTTTGAGACAAAAGGCCGAGTGCATCGGAGCTGATGAGTCAAAGTGATGCCTAGCGAACAACCTCCTCTGATGCTAGGCTGTGCTCCTCATTCTCGAGCAGACATAAAGTGCGCGCCATAATTTTACGAACAAAATGCAATTGACTTTAACTCTCTGAAAAATAACGATGAAACTCTGCACTTTAGTCCACACGAAAGTACACATTGCGACGGTTCGAACCGTACCATTTTCACTGAAATCGCCAACACAGTCAAAAATAGCAACCAAAAATCTGAAAATTAGCGCTTCTGTGGGTGACAAAAGTAAAAGAACACCCGTGTTATTTAGACTTGGAGAGCATTCCTCGAACTTTCGATGCCTACACGTTGTTCCTCGATTCTCAGCGAGTCTGTGATCACTTTCATTTTTTTCAAGCGAGTCGTGGATCATGCCAAAAGGCACTCAGGTGTCCGCCTTGGAGCAAGGCTACATTTTGGCGAAGCGAAACGAAGGGAAATTACCTTATTTGATCGGAGAGGAGCTTCAGCACTCAGCAAGCGCAGTGCACGCGTTCCTGAAGGACCCCGACGCGTATGGAACCCGCAAGCGGCCTGGACGACCGAAAAAAACTCTCTGAAAGAGGCGTTCGTCAAGTTAGAACCTCTGCCAAGAAGCCTGGCATGACCGCTGCACGCATCAAGGACACGTTCAACCCTCCGGTTTCCAAGCGCACGGTGCAGCGCACTCTACAGGCGATCCCTCGCCTCTAGTACTGCAAGCGCAAGAAGACACCGTGTCTTACGAAGGTACACCGAGCCGCGCGGATGAAGTGGGCCAGAAACCGCACCTGCGAGCGTATGGATTGGGCCACCGTCATCTTCTCTGACGAGAAAAGGTTTAACCTGTATGGCCCGGATGGCTTTAAATACTACTGGTATGATCTGCGGGAGGAGAAGGAATCGCTCGTTAGCCGTCAGAACGGCCGCGGGTCACTCGTGATCTGGGGAGCATTTTCAGCCAAGGGAAGGGCGCCGCTCGCGACCCTTGTCGGCCGCCAAAACTCGTTGAGCTACCAGCAAACGCTTACGTCCTACCTACTGCCGTTTGGGGACGACGTTCATGACGGTTGCTACATCTTCCAGCACGACAGCGCCAGCATCCACGTCTCGGGGTCGACGAAGGAGTTTCTTAGTGACCTTAATGTCACGGTTCTCGATTGGCCTACGGTCTCGCCGGACCTCAATCCCATCGAAAATGTATGGGAAATTCTTGCTCGAGACGTTTACGGCGGGGGCAAACAGTTCTACTCAGTGGGCGAACTCGAAAAAGCTGTTCTGGCCGCCTGGGAGCGTATTACACCTGAAATGATCGCCGAGCTCGTGAAATCGATGCCCGACCGATGTTGCGACGCCCTCGAGAAGCGTGGACACAAGACCAAGTATTAACACTGCTAATTGAAGCTGATTACCGTGTCAAAGTGTCCTCAAAAGTGCCTAATACCAAGCGTTCGTTTACTTTTGTCACCCGCAGAATCGCTAATTTTCAGATTTTTGGTTGCTATTTTTGACCGTGTTGGCGGATTTCAGTGAAAATGGTATGGTTCGAACCGTCGCAATGTGTACTTTCGTGTGGGCTAAAGTGCAGAGTTTCATCGCTATTTTTTAGAGAGTTAAAGTCAATTACATTATGTTCGTAAAATTTGGCGCGCACATTATGTCGTTTGTGTTAACTATTTGTTGGAAAATAATACTGAATTCATCAAAAGTAACTGTACAGTACGATAGTACTAAAAGTCGTGAAAGTATGCACCATGGTAAAGTGGGAATGGAAATAGTGACGCAGATCGATGCTTTTGGGGTCAATACTAAAATACATTGCGCTGCTCCGCTATTTCGAATGAGCTAGCCCAGTATCGAAGCTCAGCTGGCTGCTACTGGGTTGTTGTCGTCGCTATTGAAGCGATGGTGAGCCGCGCGCGCTCGCAGTCTCGCGGCTCCGACGCCAGCCCGGCGTCTCGCCCGGCGCCATTGCCACCGTCACAACAACAGCAACTGCCGCCGATCCGCGTGGGCGCTGGGCCTGCTGTAGAAGGTAACAAACTGCCGTCACTACCGGTCGATGGGCATGAACGCCAACTGAATGTGTTGTTTGTAGGCGTCAGTAAGCAGCCACGAAGCCCTGCGGTCGGCCAAAGTCCTCGAATGCCGGTGCTTATGCCGTCAGCGACTTCGTCTAGCACTGCCAGCCCACGCCCAGCGTCCTCCAGCTCTTCAAATGCAGGGTCGATGATCTTCAATCGCCGCCAGAGCGTGCGCGTCGTGGTGCGGTGCCGGCCCATGAACGCCGTCGAGCGCGCTCGGGGTGACGCGCACCTATTCCGCTTCCCTCCGCCGCCCACTCCGTCGCTGAATCAGCCGCCTCTCCACCGCGAGCTGCAGGTCGTGTCGGCGTCCGCGCCCAACTCGCAGCGCGAGCTCGTGCGCAGCTTCCAGTTCGATTTATGCGCGTCGGAGCAGCTCTCGCAGACCCAGTTCTTCCGCTTCAGCGGCGTCGCCAGTCTGCTGGACGCAGTTGCTGAGGGATACCTCGCGACCGTCTTTGCTTACGGACAGACCGGATCTGGCAAGACGTACAGCATGTCTGGCACAGACGAGCTGTTGTCGGAACCTGCCAGTAGTAAGAGCAGCGGTGATGGAGGCGTCACTGGCTCGGACGAGTCGGACGGCGTCATCCCACGCGCGCTGCGGTACCTGTACGACTCGTTCCGGCGCTCACCGAGCGGCACATCGTTTGTGGTTCGCGCGTCCTACTGCGAGATCTACAACGAGCACGTGTACGACCTGCTCAACCCGAACTCGGGTTCGCTGCACGTGCGCTACTCGGACCGCTCGGGTTTCTACGTGCAGAACCTGCTCGTGGTGCAGTGCGACTCGTTGGACGACGTGCTCGCCGTCGTGCGCGAGGGCCACCGCAACCGCCGTGTCGGGTCGCACGACATGAACAAGGACTCAAGTCGCAGCCACTCGTTGCTCACAGTGCACATAGACCGCGTAATGAAGGATGATAGAAGTCAAGCGACGACCACCAAGTACGGCAAGGTGTCGTTCGTCGACTTGGCAGGCAGCGAGCGGCTCAAGGAGACACGCTCGTCCAATGCGGAGGAGACGAGCAACATCAACAAGAGCCTGCTCACCCTTGGCAAGGTCATCTCGGCGTTATCTTCCGCTTCGTCCACAGCATCAGCGTCGACATCGAACCCGCAGGCGAACGCCTTCATCCCGTACCGAGACAGCAAGCTCACGATGCTGCTCATGGACTCGCTGGGCGGTAACAGCCTGACGCTCATGATCGCATGCGTCTCTCCGTCCGCCGTCGCGCTCGACGACTCGCTCAGTACGCTCAACTATGCCACGCGTGCCAAGAACATCCAGAACCGGCCGGCCGTGCAGGTCAACCCTGTTGAATTCGCTCTCAGTAACTTGCGCAAGGAGAATCAGGCGCTCCGTGCCGAGAACGAGGCGCTCCGACACCGCTTACGCGCTGTAGAAAGCTCCACCGCCTCTAATACGACGCTGTCGAACTCAAATACGAGCTCACGGCACCTTTTACCGCCGATTTCCGCGCGCAATGATCCGGACAAACGGTCTCCGACGGGCAAATACGCCAAACAAGACCCTGCCCAGCACTCACCAACCCGAAACTCGCCGTCCAAGGTGTCGAGCGACGCACATCGGAACCAATTGGCAGCGTTACGAGACGAGAATGAGACTCTAGCACAGCGGGCGATGATCGCGGACCAGCAGCTGCAGCGCCTGAAGGCAGAAAACGAGATGCTGCGCCGTCAGCAAACGCAGCAAAACGCTCAAATGTTGAATGTAGCAGCTAATGGAGGCGGTCCTAGCGTGAGTCCTGAGTTTGATCGACTGAAGCAGCAGGTGCAACTGCTTCAGCAGCGCGAACAGGAGCTAATGCAGGCACTCGTACGTGTTGGTCGCATTATTCTTCGTGGCTATACGGTCGCCTAATCTGACTTACATTGCCTCGATGATTGCTCGACTGATAGGCACGAAGGAGTCGAGTCAATCGCGACAGTCAGCCGTGAATAGATGGTGACGACCATAACGGTCAACGAAGTGCAAAGCTATCAAGCAACGCCCCAGGTCTGCTCTGTTTCAAACAGGCAATATACACAAACGACAACTACAAGAACTGCTTCCTAGACGACTAGCTCCGGCGAAGCGCTGGCGTCCAACAGCTTGATCCGATTTAGAAGCAGTGCTCGGCGGGCGGCTGGTGCTGGTTGCCCGGGTGATGATGCAGAATCGTGCCCACGTACACCAGAGCTCCGATGGTGCCACCGACGATCAGCCCGACGATGGGGACCCAGAAGTAGTAGTTGTTGCGCGAGAAGGCCTCGGAGCCCCAGCCAGCCATCAGGATAAAAAGCCTCGGGCCAAAGTCGCGCGCGGGGTTCAGCGCCAAGCCAGTGTTCACGCCGAAGGCCATGGCGAGGCCAACAACCAGGACGGCGACGCCCGGGGGCACCGCATGAGCGCCGATCGGCCGGTTGTGGGGGTCTAGCAGTGGCAAGGTGCTCCATTAGTGTCGAGTGGGAGTGTTGGAGTGCGCCGCTCATGCAGCAGGCTGCCCCACGTCGGCACGTGCACACAGCGAGTCGCCGCTACAGTGCGCGTGGCCGGCATGGCTCATGCACGCTGATTGGGCGGATGGCACGCGTCTCCAGAATGTGATTGGTCGAAATTGGGTGATAGGCACGGGAGCTCGACGGTGACTGGCTGATATGTAGGATTCGCAGAAAAAGTAGGTATCGTCCAGAGGCCTTCCCCATGCCATGGGTTGCACGTTCGGGCTATGCCCTCTGCGGTTCTTGCGAGCTTGGGCCTAGGGCTTCGTTTTTATATGATCTACAGTAGGAGAACTAGCAGCCTGATAGAGCCGATTTCGGGTAATTCGAATCAACTCACTTCGGGATTCACCACCAAGGCAACACGAAGATCTCGATCAGCAAGGCCATCAGGTTGGATACGCTCTCGTGCGGATACGTGGCGAAGATGCCGTACGCGGTGTTGCGATCCGGGTCGGCCACGTCCAGCAGCGGCCGGTAGAGTACGAAGACGATGACAGCAGCCATGAAAGAGCCGAGAGTCTGCGCGAGGACGAAGCCCGGGACCTTCTTGAGCGGGAACATCTTGAGCAAGACGAGCGACGTGGTGATCATCGGGTTGAGGTGTCCACCCGAGACGCCGCTGGCCGTAGAGACGCCAATGAGAACCGCAACGCCCCAAGAAATGGCGATGGTCGCGAAGTTTCCGGCGGCGCCGTCCGAGAGCGTGACCTGAACCGTGGCGCCTAGACCGAAGCTGACCAGGACGAAAGTGCCGAGGAACTCGGTCAGGAGCTGGAGCAGGAACTCGCTCTTGATCACATAGGCGGTGTGGAAGGACATCGGCCCGTTCAGCATTGGAGCCTCCAGGTCGACGTAGCCGTACTCGGTCTTGCTGTCGTGGGAGTCTCGCGGTGGCGTGGAGACGACGAAGTTGGGTGTCTGGCCCATGGCTGAGTCGACTGGGTAGTGAAGAGGCGGGAAGTGGAGGGTCGAGGGCAAATTGCGAAGTGAAGAGAGGCGGGATACGAACCAACAAGTCAAGAAAGAGACCACAATGAGGTACGGCGAGCTCGGCGCCATGAAGGCCTCCTAAGGACAACTAGTATAAGCAGAGGCGATCTTTGGATCGGTCCTTCGACACACGGCTCAGGCTTGAGAACCATTTTATCGAGGTGAAATACGTCAGTGGCCACCACATCAGGGTGGCGGCGGCTCGATCGCTTCAAAGAGGGGATAGTCCGGCACCAGAACGTGTTGAAGTTGAGCCGGTGGCATGCCCATTGTACTGTACGTGGCTAATGTGCCTGCACTGACGGAGTAAGGAAGTGGGCGACTGAGTTAACAACAACACTTGAAACGCAACGTTGTCAGCTCACACTGAGGCCACACATGTGCTCGGACCCACCAGAGGATGACGAGAGGGGTCCTTACAGTAAAAATAAGCATTGAGTCGCTGTCCTCCGGGGCGTTTTGAAGCTGTTCTTAATAGCTACACGCTCGAAATCATGATACCTTCAATGCGTTTTAGACTCTCAACCTAGTGAACGACAGCGGAGGCGATGTTGACACCTCTTTTCTTTGCTGGAGGCCGAGGTCGACACCTCCAGCTCTCGCCACAGTGGCCGCCTGTGTGATCAGGCGCTACTATCCGCCCGAGAAGTGAACACGTCCACAGTCTCCAGCCATTGCTCCTGCAGCCTTGGTCGGCGTGCTGGCACTCGCCGGTCTACGTCCCCAGCAGAGTTCGTAAAGCGATCGAGTCTACTTCAAGCGTCGCATAAAACTGGAGGAGCCCGTTCGCCGCCCGCTTCAATGTGCTCTCTCTCTCACAGTGCGCGAGTCACACACAGGCTGGGTACGCATATATCGCATGAAACGCAAGGTTTGGGCACTCGTGCAGGACGCCCTAATTTACAGTGTACAAAGCTGGTGACAGTGGCGCAATCACGCCGACGTCGCATGGAAATCCCAGCAACATCATCACTGCTGAATCAGCAGAACTGTTGCAGCCTGGCACCTGCAGAGTGGCGAGGATGCTAGGCCTTAGCGATCGCTTAGCCCTGCAAAATCAAGAGTGACCACCGTCGTCGCTGCCATGAGTAGATTGCCGCGTCTGAATGGAGTCGCTAAATTACGAGCATAAGCCACATTCACAGTGCTCGATTATATGATAGACTAAACGGTCGAGGCACAGGGACGCGTTGAAGTCCCATCGAATGGCCCGAGTCCCAGATGCGGCTGTGCTTTCTCAGGCTGAGACTCAGCCCCACCGAAGCGCATCAAGATTCTTGGTTCGAGAGTTACACTAGTCGAGTCACTTTTCGCCAGTAGCACCGCTGCAATTGCGTGAAGCGCGAGATTGTAGGCTCGCTTTTCACCATTTCCTAAGTTGTACCGAGACCAAATACTGCTGCTCGAATCATCATCATCACGAACTCAAAAATTCCATTGTCAACTGATATGAGAGAGCCTGTGCACGGCTCAACGAACATAGCGCAAGATAGCTGCCTCCTTTGCGAACACGCTCAGTTGTTCTTGCTGATGGGACCGATCGGCAGCAGGTCGACCTTCCACGTGGCCTTGTACAGATCGGCGGCGCCCACGTAGTACGCGCCGATGGCCGTGAGGATGCCGCACCAGCCGCCGGCGTGCAGGATGCTGTCCTCGTGCGCGAAGTGTCCGGCCGTGAGCAGGATGAAGGTGAGCTCGAGCAGGCAGAAGACGACTAGCAGTCCCTTGCTGGTCTTGAGGGAGCCCACGACCATGACGGCCGTGAAGACCGTCCAGGAGAGCAGGAAGACGCCCATCGCCTCGTGCACGTTCTCGGCGGGCATGTCGGGCTTGACGAAGTTAACGAAGTAGGCGAGTGACATCCAGAAGGCGCCGTAGCTGAGGAAGGCCGTGCCGCCGAACGTGTTGTTAACGATGAACTCCCAGACGCCGGCGACCATCTGGACGAAGCCGCCGTAGAAGAGTCCGAGTCCGAGCACGATGGGCTCTGCCTTGACGGATGGGATGCCCGTGTTGAAGATGGATAGCACGAGGGTGGTGGTAGCGAAGGCACTGAGTCCGAGGGTGGCGGGGTTGCCGAACTGGCGCAGCTCGGATCCACTGGCGTAGTTGCCGTTAATGACGGGCAGGATCGGAGTGGTGCTCATCGTGGCGGGGAGTCCGTGGGTTGGGTGACTGGGTAGTGTGCGCTAGGAGGCAAATCGATTTGTGAAATGCTGGCGGAGCGACCGACTCCGACATCGCCAGGCCATCAGGCGAGCAGGAGGGCTTGACCTCAAGGAGAACGTGCACCACGGGTGTTACTGTTGCTACAGCCGGCGCATTCTGAAGCCAATCTTAGAGTTGGACGTCTCAAATCATGCCCAACTTCAAATGGCCCAAGCCACGCTCCTCTCCGTGGTCGAGTCGCCCAGTCTTCGTTGGTTCGAATCGAAGAGTCCTGCCCATCGCGAGCGCTGTTCTAGCGACGATAACATGAACCAGCACACCTCACTCTTGTATAGGGGAGGTAGAGGAGGCGGTCTTCCCTTCCCGATGCCCGTCACACTGGCCGCCTCAGTCCTGAAGTCCCATGCTCACAGCTTCAGATGTAGTTCCCTGGCTCATTGCTGCAGTCCATCGACCCTGAACGAAAGCGTTGAGCCGCCCCATCATGGCGAAACCCTCCATCGTCACGGCCATTTCGATAGTTAAGCACTGCTAGACGCTGAACCCTGTTGCAGACGGTGGTCGACAGACCGCCGGACACCGGTTTAACGCGTGGCGTGGGCTGTAAAGCGGTTGACGGCGAACGCTACGGCGCGTAGTTCAAGCTTCGCATAAAACGGGAGACGTGGGCTCGCCCCTGGCCGCCTCCTGTCGCTCCCATACAAAGCGACAGCCTTCGGGCGCGGAAATCACGTGAGATGCAAGCCTCGCACTTTAATCCGAGAGACACCGCTGGTCTATGCACCCTCGCCCGGTTAACGGCGAGATCAGACTGCGGCTGAGCCCTCAGAGAGGTGGAGCCGTGCCGCCCAGTCGCGCGGCATAGCCGCAATCACGTGAAACCGGGTTCCGAGCACGACAATAGGCAGACGAGCGAAGGTGCTAACACCATAATCAGCATCGCTGCAAACTACAAGATCGCCTCTGGGTGTAAGGACCGAGCTTGGAGCCGCCGGACTCACGTGAGACTGTCGGTCTGGTTGAGCGAGGCCGTCTGACCGACCTCAATGATGTGAGGGCTCGGCTTTGACAGCTTACATGGATAGCTGACCGGCGCGGTCAACGCCGCTGTCAGTTGTGGTGACGCAAACCGGCCGGAACCGGTCCGACTAAAAGGAATCGCGGGAAGCGCAAGGTCAGCGAGGGTCCCTCCGTCGCCACCGTAAACCGCCGGGAAGAAACAGAAGGATACCTAGCGAAAGAGACCATGTTCAACCCTGGCTTAGGGTTCTTACGCTGGTTCTAGTGTTCGTGAAGTGTAGATCGCTCTCGAGCATTGTTGATGCTCATTTCACCATGATCGAGTTCCATATCAGTGGTGTTGGTCCGACCACCATTCTCGCCATCTGGCTGGGACTTTGACGACTTCAAGCGACTTGCATACGTTTAGTTGACAAGCTTTGCTGTTAGGGACGTTTAAAGAAGGTTAGCCATGCTGTCGAGAAGGCGCCTTCTCGAGGCTAACTGTAGCCCCAAAGCGAGGAAGACCACTGCTCCGTGCTCAAGACTCGTGACGGTGACGTATGTACTGGACGTGGCTCGATCAACTGTGATAGAGCCTTATACCACTTAGAAGGATCCTAACGGTCAAAATGCATGGGCCTGAAGGATAGTCATGCCTGCGCAGCGAAGTCTTTGCGACGTGGTACACAGCCATGATCACCTCCAAGAGCCACACCGGCGTCAAAGAAGGCGAAAGCTACCCGTTCTATGCAGGACCGCAGCCGTAGATGACCCCACGCCCCTTCTCAATTCGCCCCGCTTTTCTTCGCGCCGGTCATTCATGCACCTCGACGGGCCGCCCAACACAGCCAGGCGGGGGCCGCTGCCGCCACACAACCCGATTTCCCAGCCCTCGTCTTCATCTACACCCCACCCGCGAAGCACCGAGGGTCCTCCTTCACAAATGGTCCATTCTTGGTCACCCAGGCCGCTGACACCGACCGATTCTGCCACCGAAAAGGCTCGTGGCTACAACGACCTCGAAGCGCAATGCGTCTACGACGTGGACGTCCCACGAGCTTCACAGAGCGATTCACCTCCGACGGCACGCTGTTGGCTCTCCAGTCCACGGAGAATCCACCATCGCACTGCGACGCCCACTACCACGAGCACCACTCCGATCCTGCCCGTCATTAACGGCAACTACGCCAGTGGATCCGAGCTGCGCCAGTTCGGCAACCCCGCCACCCTCGGACTCAGTGCCTTCGCTACCACCACCCTCGTGCTATCCATCTTCAACATGGGCATCCCATCCGTCAAGGCAGAGCCCATCGTGCTCGGACTCGGACTCTTCTACGGCGGCTTCGTCCAGATGGTCGCCGGCATCTGGGAGTTCATCGTCAACAACACGTTCTGAGCATGTGCATCAGCTCCCAAGAACCGCGATCTTTCCGAAAGGTAACAGAGAAAGCGTCCGCCTGGGAGGTTACTCGCCGCGCTCGACAGCTTCGTAACGGCGTCTGAGCTGAGGAAGCGCTGGTGCAGTGGCCGCACGTCACTGCTGTTGTTGTAAGCGTAGCACATCGGCTGAGACGAGGCCCCCGCGCCCTCTCGGCGGTTGTTTCTCCACTGCTGGTGCTGGAGGAGGCGCGCGCTGCTGCTTGTGCTGTACATGAGCAGCGACGACGAGCTGGTACAAATGTCCCATATTCTACTAACATGAGTTATCCACGAGCGGCATACTACTGAAACAGCGCATACTAATAACGGCTAGTATCATTGATAAACACATATCCGTACCTATCCGTTTAAAACAAAATGTCAGTATAAATGATAATGAAATCCGCGAAATGGCTGGGAAAAAAAAAATATATATATATATATATATATATATATATATACAAAAACCAAGTCTAAAAATGTACTGAGGGATCGCCTCGAAATATTCAAAGCCTGCTTTAGGATAATTTTCTATGTCGGTTTTTCTAAGAGGCGTCGTGGACTAACTTCATCAGTACTCAAAAGGTAGTATTCCATGAATATTAGTATTAACTAACCTTTTACTCATGTAAATGTATGACTGGATTTGTATCATTCAAAATATGAACATTGCTCTGGATTCTCAATGGTTGGATTCTCCATTCATACTCCGCGCGATTTTCCTTCCACCTGTCGCTCCCTACGACCTTCTTGCAACCTTCTTCGATCGTTGGCGCAACCTTCGTGCGACCTCCGCCTGCGTCTTTTTTGGCGGGGGGACCCGCTGTCCGCAGCAGAAAGCAGGCGGAGACCACCAAGCGCCTAAAGTCCACGGACGTCCCTGCCGGTCGGTCGGTCTCTTTTCCTGCTGCTGCTGCTGCTGCGCAACGCCGGCGGACGCGATGGCCAAGGCGAGGGCGAAGGCGCCGGCCGCGGTGTCTGCTGCGGCGGCGGGCGAGGCACAGAAGCCCGTGGACAAGACGCTAGCCGTCAAGTTCCTCAAGAAGATGCTAGTCGACGACGACGAGTCGGACTCGGACTCGAGCTCCGGCTCGGACGCGGAGCTGCCGCTGGTCAAGTCTGTGGCAGTTAAGAAAGACGAGGACAAGGCGGAGGCGGCGCCGCTGCGGCCGCCGCTGCTCAGGGCGCGGTCGGTGCTGAAGGAGGAGGCCGAGAAGCGGGCGAAGGGCAAGGCGCCATCACCGAAGGAGAAGCGCGCGGCGAAGGACAGGCGACGCGAGTCGGAGAAGAGCGATGGCGCGGAGAAGACGCGCGCGAAGAAGAAGCCGCCGACAAACGAGAAGGAGAGGCGCCGGCACCGGACGCAGTCATCGGATAGCAAAGACGAAGATGTCGAGGAGAAGGTGAAGACGAAAAAGTCCGAAGCGAAGGATTCGGTGCCGGTCGAGAGCCGGCGACAGAAGCCGCCGAGTGCGAAGAAAGATGCTGCAGACAAAAACGATGACGCTGTGACCAAGAGGCTGAAGGCGAGGGTGGTGCGCGAAGGCAAGACGGTGGCCAAGAAGAAGTCCAAGGACGACGCGGCGCCGTCCAAGACCATAGAGAAGATCTCAACAGAATCCAGGACGCTGGTGACACCCAGTCCGACGCGCAAGCGGTCGCGCGCAGTGGTGTCTTCGGCGTCATCGACCGAGGCGCCGCCTGAGCTGACGGAGGAGCAGAAGGAGACGAAGGCGAGGCGGCTGCGGCGCATAAACAAGCTGCAGAAGCGCCGACAGGTGTGGAATGAGAACCAGCAGGCCCAAAAAGAGCTGCGGCGGGCGTGGGAGGAGCGCGACAGAGCGGTGAGCGGCGACACCGCAGAAGACGAGACTGCTATTGGCGATCCCGAGCGTGAATTGGCCGACAAGAAGAAGCGTAGAAGACCAGGATGGGCCGACTTGATCCAGAGCCAGGAGAAGAATGGCGAGCGCAAGGTGCTGCCTTACAAGAAGCGGAGGAAGCTGTCGGATTCTTCGGCTGACTCAAGTGCCAACATAGAGACGACTCATGATACCAAGCGCGTCACTTCTCCAGAAGAAGAGGGTGACAAGTCCAAACAACGCAGAAAGGAAAACGATGGCGCAGCTGAGAACGACTTAGCGACTACGTCACAAGAGGATTCAACTACCGTTGACGATGAGAAGGTGCCGGACGAGGATTCAGACTCACAGAAACCGAAGGCACCGGATGAGGAGCCGTCATCGGCTACTAAAGCATCCAGCGAAGACACCACCAAAGCGCTGGACGACAAATCGACGTCGGACGAGACGCGAAAGCCCGCGAGTCCCACCGTGGATGCTCCTGCCGAAGCGGAAGAAGGCCAAGTGCACGAAGATGGCGAGGTGAAGAAGCCAACCAAAGAAGAGCCAAAGAGTGACCCCGAGGTCGCAGCGCTTGATGATCTGCCCATCCCGAAGAAGTCGTCGTCTCAGTCGGATGCCTTGACAGACCTTCCCATTCCTAGAAGAGCCCCGCGGCCTTCAGACGACGCGGCGACATCGTTCGTTATTCCCAAGCGATCCATGAAAAAGCTCGGGATTGTTGGTAGCAGCGATGGTGCCCAAGCAACTACGGTGAACGGCCCTGGGTCCATTCTCCTCTCGAATTCGAGAATGGTCATGAAGCCTCGGGCTGCCGTCCCAGATATTCTCAAAGCCGTTGTGCAATCCGCTCCGTCGGCGTTGGTGCGGCCGGCGCGACGCCGAACGAAGCAGCAAGTGCCGTCTGAAATAACGACGCTCGGGCAGGAGGAGAAGACGTTTATCCTTACGGCCAGGAGACGACGCTCGTTGGTGGCTGCCTGCATGTCGAGCGAGGAGTTCTCGCGAGGGCCCACACCGTACGAGGTCTTCGACGCCCAGGGGAGTCTCGTACCTGACCTGATTCCCCGATTAACATGCCCAACTCTTCGGCACTTGTCGACCAACCGAGATGAGTTCCCTTCGTCGTACTTTGGCGTTGGACTGACGTCACCGAAGGTCAACGTCAAGTCGATAGAAGAGGACGATGCGAAGGCTGCCAATAGTGGCGCTATGGCACCTGTTGCCACGAACTGCTACGAGCCACTGGCGTTTGCGCGGCCGGAAGATCGAGAGAGCTACCAGCGCAAGATGTACGGCACGAGCTTTGTCCCGCAGTTGATCAAGGGCCGCACGACTCTCATCATGCGCAATGCGCGGTACGAGCGCAAGTCGCGCGGCATTCGCTTCAACGCGGACCGCGACCGCGAGGACTATGCGCAGGTGCTGAGCCAGCGGTTCAAGAAGAACAAGTCGGTCCCGATTTGCGAGATCCCGCGTGAGAGTTGGCGCAAGATGAGTGTGGAGCAGCGCACGGGCTTGGTGTACCTGCACTTTTACAACCGGGAGGACGCGATGCTGGCGGCGTTAGAGTTTGTTGACGACAACGGCGTCCCGTTGGAGTGGAAGCGTGAGTACCGCGCGGGCGTTGTGCTCACCGCCAACGTGTCGTCTGCGGCCGCCCCTCGTCGCTCGCGTTCGAGCGATCGGGGCACCACACCTGCGATGTCTCCGGAGGGATCTCAAAATGGAAGCGACCGTGACCGTGACCTCGACTTTCGCAACAGGCGCCGCGATCGGTGTGGGCCGCCGCCGCGAGGGCTCAGTCATTACGGTGATAGTTTCGTCATGCAGCGCAGTCCAAATGGGCTCGACTACCGCTCGTCGTTTACCACTCCTACGAACAACCAAAGCGATTGGAAGCGAGGTCGAGATGCGGACCGACCGAGACGCGATTCGCGTTCGCGCTCCAGATCGCATTCCATTCCTGCTGCTGCGTCCCGCGATGGACCGATCGACGGTCGAAAGCGGTTGTCTATCGAGACTGGCGACGTGAGTGACAAGGCTGGATGGACGGGGGAGAGCAGCAGAGGCGAGTGGACTAGCAATGGGAACGAGAATATGGGAGAGTCGAGCAAGGCCAGCCAGGACGGTGACAAGAGCGTGGAGAATGGTGAAGGCGGCGCATCTTCAGTCGAGCGTGACCTCCGGATCAATGGAGACGCAGACAAACCTCGCGACATCAGTCCTCCAAAGGAAGAAAAGCCGGAAGCGGAGCCGGGCGAATTACCAAGCGACGGAGAGCACAGCGCGAGCAATGAGAAGCCCAGAGAGCGAGACGACGGAAGGCGACAGGATGCGTACCCCAGCAAGCGTCACCAACCCGACTTCAACAACGGACGGCGGTGGAACATGGACGCGAGCGGGTATCACGGTGCGACCAACGGAAACAGTCGTCAAGAACCTCCTCATTGGCGGAGCGACGGCAGGTCGCATCGTGGCGGACGCTCTCGCTCTCGCTCTCGCGACCGACCGCGGAACCCTGAGCCTCGTCGCGACTGGGAGCGCGATGATCGCGGCCCTAGAGCGCCGCCAATGGATCGTGACTATGAGCCTCGGCGTCATGGAGACTACTTCGACAACGGAGGAAGAGGACGAGACGGTGGGTACCCAGGCAACGGGTACCGCGACGACCGGCACCGATTTCCGCCGCCACCGCCACCTCCGCCAAGAGACGTGCGCCACCACGATCGCCGTCGGTATTAGGTGGGTTGGCATTGGCGATGCGTGACTATATTGATGCAGGTGGCTGCTATCGGCAATGAAGGAAGAAGAAGACATGGACCCCAGTCATCCGTCAGCACCGGACTCCAGAATGTGTGCGTGTGTGCGTATTGGTTACAGGTGAGTAAGCACATGTGATTTGGTGATTGGTTCGTCGTCTTGAGTTGTTGCTGACCTTACACGTGTGCTTCTTGTGCAGCGTTCAGGTCGATCGATTAAGCGATCGGGTTTACGAAAGGGGTACGAAATATACTAATATATAAGCTGACCGGGCTCCCCTTCCCTTCTTGTCGCTCCTAGCATCTCCAGCGTTCGTGATCACCCGGACGACGAAGACGCCGCCTGGTTCTCCATCTCATGCCCTTTGCGGAAAAGGAACTCGGCGAGATAGTCGATTGGGTCCTCCGGCTGCACCTTGACGACCTCGAGCATCCCCTCGGTCAGCGCCGGCAGCACTGTGTCCATCAGGTACGCGCGCAGCGGCTTGGCGCGTGCTTCAAGCAGCGCGGCTTCCTCTCGCTCGAGCAGTCCAAGGCGCGCCTTGTCGGCTGCCAACCGCGCGCACAGGTCGCGCTCCTCGCTCTCCTCGTGCTCTTTCGCTTCGCGGTGCCGACGGTCATCGTCCTCGCGCTGCTTGGCCTCAAGCTCCCGCTCCCGCTGACGCAGCTCCTCGCGAGTTGGGTGGAAGTTGAACGGAGCACCGGTTCCTCCCTGTTCCATGTAGGTGCGAATCGGCTCGTCGAATGATTGTTCATCTCGGAACACCGCCTCGCTGGGCAGGTGCAGCTCCAGCACTTCGACGCCATCCGCGCCACTCTCGTCGGCCTCCTTCGACTCCTTCTCGGTCGTGTTGCCTCCTTCGTTGGTCTCGCTTTCAGTGGCTGAAGTGTCGTCACCTCCGATCCTTGGCGCGGCCCGACGCTCGAAGAAGTCGGCGATGCGCTCACTCTCGGCCTCGAACTGCTCCAGCCGGCGCTCGAACGCGTCCTGCGTGTTGTCAGAGGCTTCCGCCTCGCTGTCAGCCATCGCCTGCGCGCGTCGCTCCAGCAGTTCGCGCGGGGCGTTGATCATGATGACTCGGTTCGGCACCTGAACCACCCGCGTCGGCTTGAGGCGGGACAGGAGCTGCCGCGTGCGCGCCGCTACGATCGCTGCCGCCGACTGCGCGCCATCACCACCTTCACCACTCGCGTCGGAAGGCGCTGTTTCCCCCACTTCTGGACTTGCTGGGTCGCCTGCACCCTCCCCGTCGCCTCCTTCAGCGTCACCGGCATCTGGTTGAGGTTGTTCCCCGACGTGCTCGAAGATGTCCTTCGCCTGCTCGAACGTCACGGGCAAACCGTCCAGCACGTAGCCCTGGTTGCGGCACACGGCACTCCGGAGTTTCCAGCGTAGCAGCGCGACCAGAGCTGCCTCGGGGATATCCCCAGCCGCGGCCGACTGGCCTGCGTCATTCGTTGTATTCCCAAAGCTGCTCCATTCCGCGAGCTGCTCACGAAGACGCGCAGCCTCCTTATCGACTGGACCGACGTTCGCAGTGGTTGCTGACGGCTCGGTCGCCGCCTCTCCTTCATCGGCTTGAGCAGGCTGCTCATCCTGAGTCGACGAGGACGACGCAGCATCCAAAGCAAACAGTTCACGAAGAAGCGACTGGGGTGTGAGAAGTGGCAGGTAGTACTTGCGCGCGAGTTGCTCCGCGAGCGTCGACTTGCCTGCGCGCGGCGCGCCCAGCAGAACGGTCTTGAGTGGACGCAGGTCCATGACACGCACGAAGTCTTTCACGAAGAAGGGCAAGTGCATCAGCAGTCCGCCGTCGCGGTGCTGCCACTCGTCGCGCGTCACGAGCTGGTCCACGGCGCAGTCGGACTCGGTGTCGAAGCTCAGGTTGAGCTGCAGCGGCGTGATGGCTGGGCCGTCCTCCTCGTCAAGCAGCAGCGCGTCCGCTTCTTCCTGGTCGACGACGTCACGCACCTGCCCGTTGCCCAGAAGCGTGCTCACGCCCACGCAAATGTCGCGCAGCGTCGTCGATCGACTGGCGTGGTCGACAGCGACGATATACCGCTTGGGCAGCGGCGACCCGCCCGGCCCTGCTGTACTAGCAAGGCGAGCGAGCACAAGGGCGAAGTCGTAGACTCCGATCATGGGCAGGAAGTTGAGACCGCTGGACACGCCACCGGCGATGCTTGGTACGAGAAGGGGGAGTGTCGGATGCATCCACGCGTTGCGGAGCAGCATACGAATAGCCGACTGCGCGCCACCGTACAGCAAACCCGACGCGACGACGCACGTCTCGAGTTCATCGGTTCGGCGCGCCGTCAGCACTTGCGTCTCGCTCGTCTTAAGCTCGGCGTACGCCGGGGCGGGCTTGCGGGTCTTGAAGTCGTCTTCGCGGTGGCCGACGCTGCCTTCTTCACCCTTGGCAAGCGGCGGGTTGCGACTCCACGTAAGCACGGACGAGAGCGCGATGAACCGCTTGATTCCCATGCCGCCTTGACCTTCATCGTTCTCGTCAGCGTCTGGCCGCGGTTTCTCGAACACTCGAAGTGCGTCAATCGCGAGCTTCGCGTCGTCCACAAGCGACGCAATGACCACATCTGAGCGCTGGATGAGCCTGCTCCACGCGGCCTTGTCGGTCTGAAGCGCCACGGGCTCCGGCAGCGCGTGTTCGTGGTCGTTCGACGGGTGCGCGAGGAGTTTGCGTCGCGTCTTGGCTACCTGCGCGCGTGTGGCCACGGTGCCGACGACTTCGAGCCCCGCGTCTTGAGCCAGCCGCGCGACCTCGTCGGTCAGCGACAAGCCCAGGTCAAGGATGAAGACGCGCATGACTTTCCAGATCCGATCAGCGAGGAAGTTGAGCTTTGCAGGCGGTTGGACCGAGAGACGACGGTACGGAAACAACCCAACCGACCGATGCAAAGCGACTTCGAGCGCGAGTGTGCTATCTATGGGGTTGCAACAAACAACAGTGCGGTTGCTGGCCACTATCTTGGGCTTCTTCTTCGAGGAATGGGTATAATTAGCGCCTGGTTGCCTTGTTGGATGGAGGACCGACGGACGCAAGAATAGCGCGCAGGTGATCGGCGTCGACGTGAGCGAAGGCCGAGGAAGGAGGAGAGTAGCGCCGAGATGAACTACGCCATTGAAGCCAGAGGACCGACCCGACCAACGCAGCATGTCATGGGAGCAACGTCCGATGGCTTCCACCAACGCCAACGCTTTCATCAACAGCTCGGCGTCGCCCAAGCGCCAGCGCAATGGTGAGACGGCCGACATGGCTTATGGATTAGCTATGTTGCGGCACTGACCGCACTCTTGCTGTTGTCTGCTGCTTGCAGTCGGCGTGCTGGAGGTCAAGATGAAGCAGCGGCTGCTCGGAGACCGCGACGCCGTCGCTATCGGGATGTTCCACTCCCATGGCGCCGGTGGAGGCTCCCATCCAGACGCCAAGTCGCGATCGCCTGCGCACAAAAAGACGCACAAGCTGCCCAAACTGCACGCAAACGCCTCAGCATCAGGCGGTTTGCCAGCGGTTGCTTCCGACCCCGAGGCGCGGCCGCCATCCTTTGAAACGGAGCGTGAGCATGTCATGGAAGCGCTGCAGCTGCCGTCGCCGACGCGCTCGCTCATCAACAAGCACGTGCAGCACACGAAAGAGTCGACGGTGAAGGCGCAGGCAGCGTTGCCACCCCTTTCGGGCGTGTTCAAGCCGGTGGCGGCGTCGTCGTCACTGTTTCCGCTCGCGTACCGACGAAACGAGCTGCCCATCATGGTCGAGCCCAAGCCTGGCGGCAAGACGCTCCGCTGGACGCAGGACATCAACGCGCTTGACTTCAGCAAGTACTTTCCGCTCTTCATTGAGGGTATGCGCGAGCGCGAGTACCCGTTCTGCTTCCTCGCGCGCGAGGGTGCCTTCCAGCTCGCAGCTTTCGGCCGCGACCACCCTGAAAAGGTGATCGACTGCTTGCATCGTGTTGTGTCAGCTCTGCGCGCCAATCTCGAGACCCGTGACACTGGCGCGCTGTTCCTCGACACGTTGGGGATTCTACAGCAGCTCACGCTGGTGCCGAGCGTCGGCCCGATGCTCGTGCCGTACTACCGGCAGCTGCTGCCCGTGCTCAATCTGTTCAAGAGCCGGCGGCGCAACCTGGGCGATGCCATGGACTTCAAGCAGCGCTCGGCCAAGGATGTGGGCGAAGCCATCCGCGAGACGCTCGAGCTGCTGGAGCGCACGGGCAGCGAGGACGCCTTCGTCAACATCAAGTACATGGTGCCGACCTACGAGGGCTGCGGGCAGTGACACTACTGCCTCAAGCGGACGCAGAACGCTCCTGGTAATAGTTTATTTAGACACTGGGCCTGTTTGTTGCGTGTTGTTCGTTGCTTGGTCGCCCTACGGAGACGACGATGGCCCGCTCTCGACGACGCTCACGTACAAGAAGCCGTCGGCGTAGGCAAAGTGCCGGTACAGCTCCACGACCGACACCTCGGGCGGGACGACGATGCCGTGGACCATCAGCTGCCAGCTCTTGCTCATATCGCTGTCGTCATCGATGGGAGCCTCATGGCCGTCAATATTTAAGAGCGATGGGAACAAGTCCGGGAGGAGGAATGCCAGCACGTCGCCGAGAGTCTGCTCGACGCCTACCATTGGACATCGAAGCGGATAGCAGGTTAGACAAACCACCAGCGGACATGAGCAAAGATGTCTGTTCGTAGGCCAAACCGTCTCGAAGCGGGGCGATGGGCATCTGGATGGGCGGCGACGTGTCGAGGTGTACACGCAGCGGTAAATGGCGCATGGCCGCGGGGTCGCTGTCCAGCGCCAGCACGTCGCGCATTGCCGCTCGGTAGCCCGCATAGTCATCTACGACACCGAAGCAAACGTCAAGGACGAGCTCGTGAACACTGCTAGAGCAATACGGGCGACCTACTCGTGGTGACGCTCAACCAGATCTGGTTCTGCTGGGCCTCCGGCAGCCTCATGATGGCCTTGGTCGACCCCGTTCGCAAGAACGTCGCCTGTGGTGGAGGCGGCATCAGCGTCAGTCCACCATTTGAACACCCGCAAAACATTAATTGTGACTACTTGTTACCTGCTTGAGGCTGTGCATGAAGTGTTGCTCGACGCTACGCTCGTTCTCACACGGCAGGAGCTACAGCCAAAGCAATCACAGCGCGTCTCTTCTGTTAGATGTAGACTTTCACGTGTGTGCTATCGAGGATCCAACCTGCTCGGCCGGGAATCCGAGGAAGTGGACGGTGATCCGCCAGGGCAGCTCGGCGTCGCGGCCCACTAGTTCGCGCAGCAGCCCGAACGGCAGGTGCCACGGCAACGGCACGCTTTCTCCTTGTTTGTCCTCCGCCGCGAACCAAATGGACGCCGCGCCGGCGGTCATGGGCGGCGCGGCGTCCCGGAAGAACTCGATCACGTCACGCGTCTGGGACACCAGGTAGCTTAGCCGCGGGATCATGGCCTGTGCAGGCGCATTGTCAACATCACTCAGCGGTGGTGCAGACCGGAAAGCGACAGCAGGACAGCGAGTTGAAGACGCACGTAGAACGGGCGGGGCGCGTGCAGCGCCGTCACCTCCGTTGGGTCCATGGCGAACACGACGGGTACGTAGCCCTCCCACACCTGCGCGACCACGGTCTCGACGGACGAAGACGCAGGAGAAGACGACGGCGCGTCATTGGTGGTCGCTACAGGCGCAGAGGCAGCGCCGCCAGCCCCGTGGAGCTCCATGCGATGCTCTTGGTGTCGTTCTTGATCCGGGAGCTCTTGTGGATTTTGATTGACAAAAAAAAATGGAGGAGTACCGTGCACGCAGGATCTAAACGGCCATTTTCATCGAATTACAACACATACTGAAATAAAAGGTGTTCTATCTAGCATTTATTTTGGATCGAGCCTATCAGAAAGCTGAACCACATTGAAGGCTCTCCTCTAGATCGCCCACGACAGGATGAAGCTCGACGATGGCTCACTGCTGCTCTTCCCGTGTGTACATTGACTCGACGAGCGGCCTAATTACACACGTCGATGGCGAAGGGCGCGAAGCCGTCGTCGACGACGAGCTCGATGCCCTCATACAGCATGAGCGCGCCGCCGACGTACACGAGGAAGACGATGCACAGCAAGATGATAGACTGTCGGCCAGACCGACGGACGTAG
>JAASGW010000028.1:0-101442 GCA_023334395.1 Phytopythium sindhum
ATCTCCGCGATGTTAGCCTTGCCAGGAACCGGATTGTCGTACAGACCAAGCTGCACCTTGAGATTGACGACGCGGCGAGCGGACTCAGTGAGGCGCCCAAGGATGCCCGGGTTCTCCTCCAGAAGCGCCTTGGAGCCGTTGATGAAGCTAATGTCATCAGCGACCATGCTCATGTCGAGCGACGTGCACTCGAGCGAAAACTTGGTGGCCTCGTCGGTCGTGCGCGCAGTACGGTGGAAGTCCACGAGCTGGTCGATCTCGGCGTAGTCCGAGACCGCAATGCCGTTGAACCCTAGGTCGTTGCGAAGTAGCGTCGAAAGCAGCTTCGTGTTTTCAATCGTCGGCACGCCGTTGACGGACACGTAGTTCTCCATCGTGGTCAGTACACCAGCCTCCACTGCAGCCTTGAACGGACGAGCGAAGTAGTTCAGCAGGTCAAAGTCCGTGATCGTCACACCGTCCTTGTCGTGACCAATCGGCGTCTTCGAGTACGCGATGAAGTGCTTCATGCACGCGGCCGTCGCGTTGTTGCTCTGCAGACCACGCACGATCGCGTCCGCCATGACCGAGATCGTGTACGGGTCCTCTCCGAACGTCTCGTACGTGCGCGACCACAATGGGTTTGACGAGACTTCAAGGATGGGACCAAAAATCCACGGGACGCCAGCCGCGAGAGTGTCGCGCGCAGTGACCTGGCCCATTTTGTAGACGAGGTCGGGGTCGAACGAGGCTGCACCGTTGATCTGCTGGCCGAAGATGACCGTATCTGCCACGAATGCGGCACCGTGGACCGAGTCGAGGCCGAAGATCATGGGGTGTCCGCCGTTCTCCTCCATCGTGATCTCCTGGATCTTGCCGACAGCCGTGCGGAACTGCTCAGCAGTCCACGCGTACTTGACGCTCTCATTCGTGTAGGAGTAACCTGACGACAGTGGAGCACCGAGGTACGAACCGACCTTGAGCTTAGCGTACGCGCGCACAGTGTCCTCCTTGATGTTGAGGTCATCGTCAACCAGGCCATAGATGGAGATCTGGAACATCTGACCAATGATGTCGTCGGTGGTGAAATTGGCCATGATGGCATCGACCTGGGTGTCCCACTGGTCGGCCGCAGCCAGCGGTTGGTTGGCTTCAAGCCCAAGCGCTGTAAAGACGAGAGGAGCGAACCACGACTTGAACATCGTGTCGACGGGTGCTGGGAGGTGCTGGCGAGTTCTTATAGGTCCCAGTTATGCGCTTGGCGCATAATCGGAAAGTGAGGACAGCAAGCGAGGGAAAGCAGCAGAGCACGCCCAAGAGCACACATTCCTGCTGAAGAGAAGCGTGGTCCAGAAGGGAACCGTTTTCCTACTGGAGGGCAGCGATGTGTTTTCCCCTTCGCTCCGCGCAATAGTATACGTAGTGTAGAGACTAGAGGCCCTCTGTTGATTATGCCGTGGTGTTTCAAGAACTGGGCAATGGCGCATGGATTTTGTGCTGAGCACTGTTGCAGTGCAAATAAGAGTAATACAACATTCAACACATCACTTCCGGTGGATCTGCCCGCTCGTGATGGGCCACTGCAACCACGCGTCCAGCCTTCATGAAGTGGCACAGTGGTGCTGTAGTGCAGTACACTTGCGCGCGTTGACTTCTGTTCGGATGCTGCAATATGATGATGATCGATGATGATCAAAGTTTCTATTATCCCATTAATGAAATCTACAGTAGATGCTGCAATATGTGTTGATACTCTGTTGTAGACCCGGCAGTGCAGTAGGAAACGTAAAGCAGCAGGCAGGACCTTACTCCGCGCTGTTGTATTGTGAAACATCTCTGAAATGAAGTTAGCGCTGCAGGGCATGTGCTGTCGTTGAAGTGTGCCAAAGCGATCATGCGCAATGACAGGCCAACTGGAATTATTTGAGCTAACTTCTACCTGTTCATGATTAATAGGCGATTAAACCCTGCAGTGTACACAAGTAAGCTGTACATTTTACTACACATTATTTTTGCCAGAGTATGTGTTAGACTAAGCTAAAAGTAAATTTCGACATACAAAATGTCGTAATAGAATTATATTTAGTCAATTTAAATTTCGGCACAAAAATTTGTAATGAAAATGACAAATTAAAATGTCAAAACTTTACGGTGAATTTCAATTACTTCAGTACAATACAGTACGCTGTTGGCCGCAGTGGTTTGCTGTTATATTTAGACGCTGCTCTGGTAGCGACCAAGTCGACACAACTACCATTGCGCTCGTTGTACATCGAAGTATCGAGCACGCTGACGGTTGAAATGAGTCTCCGCCGGCTGAAATGGCGCGGCATCGGTCGGCTGGAGCTTCTCGCGTGGCTGAACGAGTTCCTGGAGACGGACTACACCAAGGTGCACACTCGAGGCCACGCAGCAACTGGAGGCTGCATCCTCTGGGTCGCACTCACTTTTGCTACAATCGCTTTGCTCATGCCCAGATCGAGCACCTCGCGGATGGCATCGCTTACTGTCAGATCTTTGACGCCCTCTTCCCCGGCAAGATGAATCTGGCTCACGTCAACTTCATGCCGCGGTTGCAAGCCGAGTTCGAACGCAACTTCCACGTTCTCCGACGCACATTTCACGTGTGCGACATCAAAAAGGTGTGCGCACTCTCAACCGCTCATAGTGCTGTTGATGATAGTGACTAAGCGGTTGGTCTGATGAATAATCACCAGGAAATTCCCATTAAAAAGCTTGTTGACGGCGTGTTCCAGGAGCACTTCGAGTTCCTGCACTGGGTCCACGACTTTGTCCACCGCACGTACCCGGAAGCTATGCACCTCTACCACGCGTTTGAGAGACGTCAGCAAGTGCTCGGAGAGCCCTTTTCGCTCTCCCGAATCAACGACACCAACACCAACTTGATCCCAAAGTACACGGTAAGGAATTCGCGCTGTGGAACGGTGCAGTTCCGACAGAGTAGCTAATACTTGCGACTTTTTGGTTCTGTCCATGGCATGACTTGTAGAACTCAGTAAAGTTACTTCGAAGCCCTAGCGTGTCGCCGACCAACACCAACAGCTTCGAGTTTCCGGTCTGTAGTACGGGCAAAGACACGAGCCCATGGATGGCTACGCTACCGGCTCACGACCCCTTCAAAGCGAGCGCTGTTGCTTCTGATCCAGTTGTTGGTCCAGTCACGACTGACGATAGATTCCATCCGTCGCTAGAGTTTGTAGAGTACGTAGCCTGTCAGCACGTCAGGTGAGGACGCTTCACCATCTCACATAGCCGTGTGCAAAACGTTTAGGCATTCGTACCAAGCTACATTGCTTGCGACGGCAGCGTGCAAGAGGCTCTCGAACTACTTGGATGACATGCAACGAGCCGCCAAGGCCAAGGCTGAGAAAAGCACCACCAGTCGTCGACGAGACACCAAGTCTCCTGCGACAACAAAGCGTCCAGTGTCCCGACCTACGAGTCAAAATAAAGAGGACGATGGCTCTCCTGATCCGGTGCTGTGCCAGCGAATCGCGACGATGGTAGGCGTTGACGCACTGCTAAAGACACACATCAGTAGTGTCTAACTGGCAGTGCATCGCCTTATTCCTGCTGCAGATCGACTGCTTGGAGGCGGAGCTGACAGGACGCATGAACGACCTGGTAGAAGTCAAGCACCCTGTGCTTCCCGTTTCCGACATCGGATCTAACTGTCTAACTTCCAACGTGGCTCTGTTTCGTCATGGGCTGGCAGAAAGCACTTGGGGCGACGATTTCAACCCTACAAATGCCATTGCCTTAGTTCCAAGTGGCCCAAGCAAACTTAGAATACCACACCGACCAAGTCATGGCGATGAACTTGTTCTATCGCACAGCCGATGCTCATGCTGCAAGCCTTCACCCCTTCATTCCATCTAAGTATTGTATATCGCCCTCCACGCTGCCTGGCGACCAGCAGCAGCTAGAGATCTAGAGGTTCCAACCGCCAAATTCCGCAAGACGAGCGTCAATGCGCGCGATGGCGTCCTCACCGAACGCCTCGATACCCTTCGCATCCATCGCCGCGAGTTCCTTCGTCGTCAGGAACACGATGTTGTCCGGCTGCAGTGGCCGCTCCTTTCGCCAACGCGAGAGATAGAGACGCTCGCGGCCGCCCTGGCGAGCGCCGCTAACAGCACTGCGTCCGCGCCAGATCTCCTGGTAGATAAACTCGATCTCGTCCTTTTCGATGTCGATCTTGCCATCGTTGAAGTGGTCACGCTCGCGCTGCTGAAGCTTCTGGTGGAGCTTGTTGCGCTGGTCACGCGACAGCCGCGCGATCGCCTCGGGCGTGAACTTCTGGCTCGCCAGGTCGCACAGCACGTACGCAGCCATGGACTGTCCAAAGAGCGCGGGCATCGTACCGAGCACTGGAATCACGCGGATGCGGAAATTCTCGACGTTGCCGAATTCCTCGGGCTTTGCCGCCTGCTCCGGGTCCAGCGGCAGCAGCTTGGCCACGCTCTTCTCGCTCGAGTACACCGTCGTGATCTCGGACGAGGAGATGCCCTTCTTCTTCAGAAAGTAGCGGATCTTCGTCGCCAACGGGTCGCCTGCGCGAGGGCACACACAGGGATTTATTAGGATACACTTCCAAAAGAGTACGTCAACGAGCAGGAAGTGACGTACGAACGGCATCCTTGAGCGATCCGATCTGGAGCCTGGTCGGGTCGGCTTTGCCGCCAGCGCCCATGGACGTGATCACCTTGAGCTTCTTCAGCGTGACCGCCTCCAGCAGCGCTGTCTTGGTGGTGACGTCGTCGATGCAGTCCAGCACGTACGTTGGGTTACCTGTAGACACAGACGCGCGTTAGTACCAGGCAAGGCATCTACCTTCAATGCTGCCTGTTAGCGTACCATCCAGCAGCTCGTCAGCGCAGTCGGCCTCAAACATGACGGGCAGATCCTCGACCTCGCAGCCGGGCACCGTCTCCTTCAGGTGGCGCTTCATGGCCGTGACCTTGGGCGTGCCGACGTCCGCGCGCGTGGCCACGGCGTGGCGGTTGAGCGACGAGAGCGTGACGTTGTCGAAGTCAATGAGCCGCAGCTTGCCCACGCCCGAGCGCGCCAGCAGGTGCGCGGCGTGCGAGCCGACGCCGCCGACGCCCACGACGACCACGAACGCGCCCTTGATAGCCGCGAGCCCCTCCTCACCGAAGAACGAGCTGATGCGCGAGAGCTGCTCCGCCAGCAGCTCCTGCTCCTTGGCCTCCGAGCCCTTGACCGCAGCGCCGCCATTGCCAGCCGAGATGTCCGCCACCGGCGCCTTGCCGCCCTTCTGCAGCGACTGCAGCGCCAGCTGAGTGGCGAGCGCGACCGCCGCGCCCACGCCGAACGCCGCCGCCAGCGCCAGGGAGCCGACCGCCTTGACCATCTTCGTGTTCCAGTCAAAAAATGGCGCCAAGAAGCCCAAAATAAGCGTGTGATGATCGGAGTGAGCCCAATTTTATGGTGAGGTTACACTGGGTAGAGTGTACCCCAATGCACTCCTTGATGTTGCGCGAAGGTGGCATGGTGTCTTAGTCGTCGTGTGTGACATGTCCCTCGTCATCAGTCACGGATCAACGTCAGCATTTTTCATGAGTCTACCGACAGTGTCAAGTACTTTGATAATTGTATGATGATCAGATGCTAGAATGAATCTCCTCAATTCAGAGCGCTGGTGCAGTCTGTGTCGATAGACAGACGCAGCACTCACGCGCCCACTTGTCATTGCTTGCTCATTCCCCGACGAGCTCCCCAAGCGGCAAAGACACCCCAAGAGACCGACACCATGGCGCAGACTGCCCCCAAGCGACTGACGCGCGACGACTGGCAGCAGTGGATCGACGGGCTCGACGCTTTCCTCTTCGACTGCGATGGCGGTGCGTTTGATCGCCGCTGGCTGCCGTCATGGTTGGGATCGAGGAGGAGAGGGCGTGACGATGGTGTGACGTATGTGTGCAGTGCTGTGGGTGGGCGACAAGCCGATCCCGGGCGCGAAGGAGCTCATTGCGCTGCTGCGCTCGCTCGGCAAGCGCGTCGTCTTCGTGGTGCGTGGCCGTTGCCGCTCGGTGTCGGTGCGACTTCCTTCGAGCATTTTTACTAACGGGCCACGCTGCTATGCGCAGACCAACAACTCGACCAAGAGCCGCGACACCTACGTCCAGAAGCTCGGTGCGTTGGTGGTGGCGATCGTAGAGCTGCTCGTCGGTGTCTTCTAATGTAAAGCGTGCTGCCAACTCACAGCATCGCAGGGCATCACGGCCGTCAAGGAGGACATCGTCACGTACGCCGCGCTCCTCAATGAGCTTGGACACTTCATCCGATTAGTTGCTGATGAGTCTCTACTCTCCCTTGTTGACACAGGTCGGCGTGGGCGACGGTGCAGTACATGAAGGCCCAGAAGATCGAGGGCAAGGTGTACTTCGTGGGCGAGCCCGGCCTGGGTCAGGAGCTCGCGAACGAGGGCTACGAACCCTTCGGACTGGAGCACAGCGACATCAAGGGCCTACCCATGCCGTTCACGGTCGACAAGTCCACCGCCGCCGTCGTTGTCGGCCTCGACCGGTGCGTCTCTTAGTCTGCATCCCAATGTTCGTTCTGTTCGCTGACGGTCTCCTTGCTGACGGATCTGCTCGATTGCAGGTACGTGTCGTACTACAAGCTCGCCTACGCGACGGGCTGCATCCGCCAGATCCCCACGTGCCGCTTCATCGGCACCAACCCGTAAGCTTTCATCCCCTGCTGGCTTGGCTCTCCGTTCTATCATTCGTACTCATGCTATCCTTCCCATTTGATGGCCATAACAGTGACCAGACGTTCCCCGTCGACGGCGCTATCATCCCGGGTGGCGGCTCGATGATCCACCTGATCGAGTGCGCGGCCAGCAAGTACGCCAGCATAGCTAGCTATTGCGTCGTTATAGACTCGTGGTCGACTAACGCGGTGATGGGTTCCGTGTTGTGCTTCCAGGGCACCAGAGGCCGTGATCGGCAAGCCGTCGCAGGACCTGCTCAACACGATCGTGTCCACCTACAACCTGGATCGTTCGCGCACGTGCATGGTGCGCCCTGTTCATTCGCTGGTTGGGTGCAGAATCTTTGGGTTTCTTACATGCGACTGTGATAATGCTGTGAGCAGGTCGGCGACCGCCTCTCGACCGACATGCAGTTCGGCCGCGTGGGCGGCCTGCAGACGCTGCTGGTGCTCACGGGCGTGACGGAGGAGAAGGAGCTTGCGCACATCACCAACGCCGACCAGGTGCCAGACCACTACGTCGACTCGGTAGACGTGATCAACCAGCTTCACCTGCAGACGCAGAACTAGAGCGCCTCGCTTCAACCGTTCGCGATAGATTGAGGAGGGCAGCAGTTGCTTCTACTTCTGAGTAGAAGACGCTCCAATGAATGCAACAACAACACACAACCTCACGTATCGTAACTCATTCTTCATTTCTTTTGTGCATTGAAGAATGAGGACAACCTCTTAGATATCACACGACTCGCAACACTCGCCACTACAATACGCCGGACACTCGCACCGATCGCTCACACCACTGGTGACAAGTTCCCGCTGGACGCCGTCTTGAGCCGTGGGATGGGTGCGTCGCTCGTATTCACGAACGCGTCAAACATGGAGAAGCCACCACCGCCGCCGCTGGCTCCTCCGCTGCCGCTCGTACTACTGGCAGTCGACGTGATCAAGCCGCTGGGGATGCCAAACCGGTTGACCTTTGGCGCCGTCAGCGTCTTCTTCTTCTTTGGTCGCGTGGTGATCCCGACTGCAATCTGTCGTGCCACGTTGTTGGAGGCAGCGGTTCGCGTGAGATCTGCGATACTGTTTCGAGGAGACGTGTCATTGCCGTAGGAGTACACGGGCGACGCCATACCGACGTCGTCGTTCAGGTTCTCCGGCGGATCGAGTTGCTCTCGCGGCCTCTTACGCATCGGCGACGCGAGCACGGGAGATTTGAGCCTGGACCGTAGGTTGAACGGCATCGGTGACTTGGACAGCCCCTTGGTAAACTGAAGGAATTGCAGCTTCTCTGGAGGGGGCGTCGGCTGCTTCGGTTGAGTAGGAGGGGCGGCATTTTGAGTGCTGGCGTTCGTGGTAGGTGCGTTGGTCAGGATCTGCTGGAACTCGGCATGCTTGGTGACAAGCGTATTCGACATCGACTTCTTGATAACTTTCTTCTTCTTGACGACCTTAGGCGTCGCGACGTCTTGCTGTATTTGGGAGATGCGCGTGAGCATCTCGGCCTTGCGCAGCGCCAACTCGACCTCGCTCATCTTGCTGCGCTTGCCCTTCGCACTCTTCTTGGGCCGCTTGACGGGCGGCTTGCTTGCGCCAACGTCGTCGGTAGAGTCGCTGTTCGACTCGTCGTTCGGATCGCTAACCTGAATCCGTCGCTGTTGCAAGGATGACACTGCGACGTCAGCGTTCGTGGTCTTCTTGCCCTTGTCTTGCTTACCCTTCGGTGCGCCGTTCGTGCTCGGTTTGTCTTGTGTGCCCTTCTTCACTGCAGAGAACCGCGCGATTGCGTCGTCCGCACTGTTATCATCGCTGGTTTCTTCATCGCCGTGCGACTTGGACTTTGTATTACTCTTGACAGTCTTGCTCTTCAGCCGATCCGCAAGGGAAGCGGCTTCGTCCTCTGCGCTTTCATCGCTGGTCGAAGCAGCCCCTGCGTTTGTAGCAGCCTTTGGTCGAGTGGGCGCAGTGTCATTCGCCCGACCCTTTGCTGCCGTAGCTTTGACTGTGTTCTTGACTTTAGCAACACCCGACGTTGCCACTTCATCCATCAGGCTCCGAGATCGTCCCACGCCTGCGTCGTCGCGCTTCGACGTAACGCCGTTGAGTCGCTCGAGCCGCTCCTTTTCAAGGTCCTTTCGCCGCTTCAACGCCTTCTTTGGTGTCACATTAGCTGGCTCGGGCTCTTCCTCGACCTGGTTCTGCTCTGCCAGCGCGGCGCGCTTCTTCTCGCCCTTCTTCGTGAAGTCAAAGTCCTCGTCGTCCACCGCCGTGTGCTTTCGCTTCCGCTTCTGCGGCGTCGGAGTGAGGGCGCGTGGTGCTGACTTGGCGGGTCGTGTTCGTGCCGGTGAAGACGCTGAAATGGGAAGGATGAGGCTCGCCATCGACGGCTCGTTGTCTATGTCCGAGTCGTCGCTCGCCTTGTCCTGCGACAGAATGTTGAGCAGGTCGTTGTCGTCACCGAGCGTCGGCAGCGGGCTGCCCAAGCCAAAGTCCACCGGGAAGTCATCCACGAGCTCGTTTTCTGGGACGTCTGGCAGCGTCAGAGCCGGCTTAGCTTCCTTGCGCGGCTTCTTCGGCTGCACAGCGCTCTTAGCCAGGATCTTGGCTGGCTTGTCCTTCGTCTTCAGCTTTGGCTTCACCTTTGTCGTCGCACGGTCTGGAAGCTCCTCCGACGACTCGCTCGTTGACTCAGGGATCGATTCGACGTCCTCCTCATCCTCTGCTTGCTTTTTCTTCGGCTTCTTGGATGCGCCGATCGCAGCAGGCTTCCCGGCCTTAAAGTTGTTCTCCTTCTCCGCAAGGCCAGCGCTACCGATGCCAGTGACAGCAGAGAGCCCTCGCCGTCGCAGAATGTCCTCGGCATGCTCCTCCGCGTACTTGATGGCGTCCGCGCGCGCCTTGGCGGCCTGCGCGCGAGCCTGCTCGCTCAGCAGCCGCGCCTGCTCGCGGAAGAACGCGCACTCCTCCTCCTCCGCGCGGTCGCGCAGCACGAGCTGCTGCCACGTGTTCTGCAGCTGCTTGCGCCGAATGTCGATCAGCTCCCACTACGGGTCGTATACACACCGGTTGAGGTTAGCACATTGATCCACACGAAACCCAGCGACGGAGGCGTCCAGGACCCTCCAGGAACAGCACAAACACGCAGAGAACCGAGAGACGCACCTCGAGCTTGTAGATCTCCAGCAGCGCCTCCTCCGGGTACCGCTCGGGCGCCGCAGCCACGCCCAGCGACTCGCTGCTCCGGACCATTTTCGACTGGTCTTGGCGCCAATTTTGTGCGTTACTTGCCATCTCGAGCAGCTATTTCCTCGATAAAAATTACGAAACTAGCCTCATTTGTTTTTAAAAAAATCACCTCATAAAACCTACAGTTCTGCGAACAAAAAACCTTGATGACGGTTTGCAGTTGAAGGTGTTCTCCTGTACGGAGAGATGCGCGCTCTTGTAGAGGGAGAATCCGGTTGTCGCAACGCGGGCGAGAAAGAACAGCACCAAAAGGGAGCAGCCGACATCAACAAGACCCACGAGGAGGAGGACGCGAAGGAGGAAGAAGCCGACCTCGCTCTCTCCCTGTTCCTTGATCTCTGCTACTAGTGACGGGTGCGACGACCGCCATGGCGAGCGACGGCAGCTTCTGGCACCTGGCCGAAGGCATCACGTGCCACGCGTGGAACAAGGACCGCTCCAAGCTGGCCGTGAGCCCCAACTCGAACGAAATCTGGATCTACTCGGGCTGCCAGAACCCGGACGCGACCAAGTGGCGCAAGGAGGCCGTGCTCACCGAGGTGCGGCACCTTTAATGACCAGTTAGGGGTGGAGGGGCGTCAGAGGCTTACGTGTGAGTATCTGTGGGTGTGACGGTGTGATCCCCGCAGCATGACATGGTGGTGACGGGGCTGGACTGGTCGCCGGTGCACGACAAGCTCGTGTCGTGCTCGCACGATCGAGGTGCCTTCGTGTGGACGTACGACGCGGCCTACCGCCAGTGGAAGCCGTCGCTCGTGGTGCTGCGCATTACGCGCGCCGCCATCAACGTCAAGTGGAGTCCCGACGGTAGGAGAAGACGATCGTGGGTGTTGTTTATCGTTGTACTGATGATCTGCGTTGGCTTCTGCGTCGACAGGCAAGAAGTTCGCGGTCAGCAGCGGCTCCAAGTGCGTGTCGGTGTGCTACTACCAGGCGGCCGAGAACTGGTGGGTCAGCAAGATCATCAAGAAGCACAAGTCCACGTAAGTCACGCGCCCCAATGTGTGCCATGTCGATCTTGCATGAGCTAATCGAATGTGCCATTGAACGATGCAGGGTGACGGACCTGGACTGGCACCCGAACAGCCAGCTTCTCGTGACGGGCAGCACGGACCTCAAGTGCCGCGTCTTCTCGGCCTACGTAAGCGACGTGGACGGCGAGCCCGACTCGGGCCCGTTCCCGGCGCTTGCGCCCTTTGGCGAGCCGTTGGCCGAGTTCGACAACGCGAACGCCTGGGTCAACGCTGTCGCTTGGTCGCCCAAGGGTAACCGCCTGGCGTTTGCTGGTGAGTGTTGAGTGGAGTGGCTGCTTCTCGTTGAATACTAATGCCGACGCGTGTCTTATGTCCACTACACGCAGGTCACGGTTCATCAATCCACTTCGTGCACTTTGGCGCACCGGGCGAATACCCGACCATCCAGGTAAGAGATCGGAGCTGCCAAGAGTGGGCGTGCTGGGTGTTGACTAACGTTGCTGAACAAATCAGTCGATTCGCTTCTCGTCGCTGCCAATGAACCGTATCCTGTTCCTGTCGAATGACTCGCTCGTTGGCGCCGGACACGACTTCAACCCCCTCCTGTTTTCAGCCGACGGGAACGGCTTCTGGTACGTGCATCTTGAGTGGATTTACCGTTGGATGAAACACAGCTCTTATGAACTGGTACACCAAATGTGCAGGTCGTTTGTCGAGTTTGTGGACAAGAAGCCGACGGACAGCGCCGCCGTCAAGCGGAGCTCGGGCAGCTTCAGCGCGGGTCAGTAGTTGCCGACGATCCGATTGTAGATACGCCATTGCTCATCTCGTTCTGTGATTGTGCTTGCTCAGCTCGCAGCCTGTTTGAGAGCAAGGTGACGCGCGGACAGTCGTCGGACGCGACTCAGCTTGATAAGGGCCAGCTCTGGATGTGCGTTGATCTGCAAAGGACTCATGATATGTGGAATTTTACTAAACGCTTGTTCTGTATTGTCCTTCAGGAAACACGAGAGTGCCATCACCGACATCCAGGTGTACACGCGCTCGGCCGCGGGCTCTGTGTCGGCCTTTACGACGTCTGGTACGCATGGTAACTTTGCTTTGTTGATCGGTAGCTGTAAGTACTCATTTCGGAATGCCATCGTTATCATCGTGGTCAGCGCTCGACGGCCGCGTCGTCCTGTGGAACCTCGCGAGTCTGAACGTGCAGATGGGCAAGCTGCACCTTTGAGTGCGCTAATAGGGGCGTGTAAAGCACGTCGGACCTGTGTTCGCAGCAACGGTCAACGTCGAAAGAACAAATCGAGCGGGTCGGCTCTAGAGCGAGTGCATCACCGCGACTGGCACAAGTAAGCGGCCCGAACGCTGCCAAAGAATCGCATTCCTTGTTCAAAGAAGGGCTCGACTATCTCAACAACTCCGGTCTAACGTCGTTATTCGTACAGCTTCTTGATCCGGCGGTACTCCTGCCGGTACTGGTTCTCGACGATGGAGGCGTGGCGGAAGTCCTTCCACTCCGGGAACTCCTCGAGCAGCGCCTTCTGGTCAAGCGACAGCAGCAGCTGGATGCCCTGGCTCACATCGTTGAGCGTTCGCGCGAGGTCGATGTGGTCGGGGTTGAGCAGCGAGCGCTGCAGCTCGAGAAGCTCATAGCTGCTGCGCAGGAACAGGATGGCGTACTCGCGTACGTCCTGGCGCGGCTTGCTCTTGAGCAGCAGGTCGCAGCAGTCGGCCACGAGCTTGTGGATACGCATGAAGACGACGTGGTCGTGCGCAGCCATCTCGAGCGCATCCGACAGCGCCTCGAGCGCAATGGACAGCACGTTTGCGGCACTCGCGGGGCTCTCCTTGAGCATCTCCTCGGTTGCTGCCAGAATCTTCTCGAGCTCGAACATGCTCATGCCTTGATCGGCGGCCTGGGCCGCGGTCGCGGGCGGCGGGAGCGTGCTGTCGCCTCGCTTACACAGCGCGCACGTGCAGTTGAACCCGAACTGCTCGCGCAGGTTCTGCTGCCGCCGCTCGTGACTCTGCTCCCGCGGGTAAAGGTACGAGATGGTGAGCGGCTCGCCCTTGCGCACGCGCTGGGCCACGCGCACCTCGGAGATGCCCTCGACGCCGTCGCCCGCCGCGGGCGTCTCGGGCGTGAACTTGACGCAGTTGGGGTTGCAGTCGTGGTTGAAGATGGCGTTGTACAGGAACACGCCGCTGTCGAACGCGTTGCATTGCATCGCGAACGCGCTCTGCAGCAGCGCGTCATGCTCGAGCGTCAGGTCGCGGAAGTTGTTCATGAGCTCGGCGATCTGGTCGTCGTACTTGGCTCTCCCGGTTGCCAGCACGTCCTCGGGCAGTTCGCTCAGCTCCCGCGGGTACAGATAGCTCAGGTGGTCCATGATGTCCTGGTAGTCCGGTCGAGCGAGCACCGACTCGAGCGTCGCGATGAAGAACTCGGGGTCGGACGGCTCCACGTCCTGCGGCCACGGGATGAACACCTGCTCCACGAGGATCTGCGTGCCCGGCTCGAGGTCGCGCGCCGCCACGTACCCGCGGCTGCCACCGATGCCAACGCAACTCTGGACGAGCTCGATCGGCCCCACGGCGAGCGGCTTGACGTCGTCCCACGGCGCGTACAGGCTCGGCACGTTGAGGCCATCCAGGAGCGACGGCAATGAGGAGCCTGCGGGTTTGGCCTCTGACTCTGGCGCGACGATCTGGATGGCCTCTAGCTGCGAGGCGACGGGCGCGAGCAGCTGCTGCTCGTCGTCGCTGCCGCTGTCGTCGTCGAAGAGCCCGAAGGCCGCCTGTACGGATGCGCTCGGCGCTTGCCGACTCATTGCCATCCGCTTGGTGGTTGGAACGATGGCTCTCAAAGTCGATAGTGCTGTCCATTTTCGACAAGTTGAAAATGTCGATAATAATTTGGACGTCATAGAGTGTCGAAATTGGAGGTGGTTTTTGACGGAACAAGAATGTTGGTATCCGAATGGGTACATTTTGTGCCCCCCAAAGGACGGAACAGAGTCGACAATTTGTGTTTGTGTTGTGTTAAGTATCTTTCAACTGATTCTACAGCGAAGTACACAACAGCCACGTATAACGCTGCCGGAATCAAAGGCGATTCTAGAAAGCTGGCCTGTAGGATCTTGTCGTGGTGTGCACTTGATTGTCGTTCCAGTGGCGCGGACACCCTCCTGTCCACACCCTTGCGTGCACCATCCACATTCGCTACTCTACGCGCCACGTACTGGATTCCAGTGCGATGTGCAAGCGCTCTCTCGTATCCCTCTATGCGCAACTGGGCGCGATGTATCGACGCATTGAGCCGTCGATCTGCACGACTGATCGTCACCTCTACGGCGGCAACAAACAGTAATATTTTCACACGCAACCTCGCAAATCCGACCAGATGCACCTCTTGTCACTGTGGCGTTATAACAAAATATCAAAAGTCGCAAAATGGGTCGATCAAATCAATGGAAAGACACAAAATGCGACACTTTTAGTGATTTCTGTGCCGAGGGGCGGAACAAGAAACGCCTACTGCTTAAGTTGAGTGCGATCTTTTCTCACAAAAGAAATATGTGCTGTACAATATAGGTGCCGTTCATTTTTAGGGTATCTTCCCTGTTTCCATCCCAAAATAAGTCAAGAAAATCGAGGGAGCGGTGTCCGGTGAGACGTGCCCAGCTGATGTGGGCATGTGGTTGCTTTTCCACCCCGTGTCGTCGGTTTTGACTTGAATAAAGTATGCCGCGATCACAGTTGGCGCCAGCGCTATTTTAGATGATGATGGTGCTTCAGTCTGTTGATGATTTGCACTTTGCACCGTCAAGCAGCGAACCCCGCGGCCCAGTACATCCATGTGGGTAAAGCAAGAATTCGCGCCACATTTCCACCAATCCGCAAGCTTCTACGTCTAATTCTGGCCAATCATCACACCCAATCCATCTGATTTCCGACATTTCACTGCGCGAATCGCGAAACCGCCTTAAAACCTCCATCAAGAAATATATTATCAATGTCACTCATATTTTTGATCTTGATACCATAAGAATTTGTAAAATATATACTTGAAAATTTCCTTATGAAGGATGATCTTGAAAATGGGACTGTCCCTCCGTATTGAAGTGACTCATAGCGAAAATGCAGGTGGCAGCTCGTGAAAAAAAACACCCAGTGGCTGCGCTGAACGGAAGAAAGGCTGCGCATTTTCATGGGGGGGGGGGGGGGAAGGGGGAAGAAGCAGGTTACGAAGGTTATGCATGCCGCATAACCGCCCTCTCCCCCGTACTTGGTGCCCGCATTCGGCGTTTAGTGTCGCCTCCCACTGCATCGAGGGGGCACCGACCGATGACGACGATGCGCGCGAGCGAGCGGCAGTCGCTCGCTGGAGGCGGCGGCGAGCGGGACCTGATGGGCAAGCTGTCGACCATGGTACGGCGCAGCAGCCTTTTTGGCGCGGAGGACGCGCCGCCGCCGGGAAGGAAGAGCCTGGGGGACGGGGGACCGCCGCCCTTCCACTTCTACATAGGCGGCCCTCAGGGCAACATGGCGGTGGTGCCACCGCTGGCCAAGGAGGAGGCCGAGCGACGCGCCGGGCTAACGCAGCGCGCGATTATTGGCGGCTTCGGCGACCTGCACGTGCTGTTTGCGCCCGCGACGCTGGTGGAGACGGTGGTCAACAATCAGCTCGAGACGCTGGTGGAGGAGGAGTGGCGCACCTCGTGCGAGGAAGACGGATTCTCAGCGCCCGAAGAGCAAGCGGAGACGCAGCAGGACGAGCCGAAAGCGCAGCGGGCGACGATCAAAGAGCCCGTGCCGTTGGCGTTGGACGAACAGGTGAACGAGAGCGACGGTGACGCGGCGTCGAGCAGCATGATGACCACCAACAGGAAACGAATGAGGGTCATGACGCGGCTGTGGCCGACAGGCGAGCGCCGCAGCGATGCCGGCGAGGAGCTCGACTTCGACGGCGAGAACCTGACGGCCAGCGTGCGCAAGCTCATGCGGCGGATCAGCAAGCACGACGCCGAGATCTTCAGCACGATTCAGCAGGCCGTGTCCAACCAGGACGACGAGGACTGTGGCTGCCGACGAGCCTTCACGCCGGAGGGGACGAGCAACAATGACGATGAGGACCATGACGGCGCCTTCGAGTCGCCCCCGCCGTTCGTGACGCCTCCGCGGCACTACCAGAACCCGCTGCATCGGTTCCGACGACAATCAAACATGCTGTGCTCGAGCGACGAAGAAGAGGGCGAGGTGCAGGACCGACTGACGGCCAGTGTGCGGCGACTCGTGATCGGGCTCAAGGACGTCTCGGACCGCCACCACGGCGACAGCTCGCGCTTCCGGCGACGCTTGTCGGCTTCTTCGTCGACTTCTCAGCAGAACCGCAGGCGGCGGGGCAACTCGTGCCCTGCGCCTTACAGCCCGGCGACGCGTTCGGCTATACTAGACACGCCATGCCCGCTGCTAAGCGCCAGTCCACGGGATTTCTCACCGGGCTGCTTCTCGCCGGCTATGAACGCGCTGCCACCCCCACTGACAGCGGTGGAACAACCGCTACCGCCACGAAAGAAGAGCGCGTTCGCACGGATTGCGCCTCGACTGTTCGAGAGCCTGCATCTGCGCAAGCCGCACACTCGGCAGAAGCGGAAGAACACAACAGCAGCGCTGCTGTTCACGGACCAAGAGCTCGAGTCGATCGAGGGTGCGCGCTGGAAGATCGTGGAGCTCGCGTTCCGCTTCGGCGGCAAGCACCGCTTCTACCTCGTGCAGGCCGTCAACATGTTTTTTCCGCTCGTCAAGTATGGTCGCCGCGGTGGGCCGCACGCCACGCGCATCCATTGCAACCACTGCGGGTCGCTTCAATGGCAGCACAAGCGTGGCGGGCGCTTGAGTGACGCCGTAGATCTCGCCGACGTGCTCCAAGTGGCTGAGGGCCGCCGCACCGCCGTGTTCCTCAAGTACGAAACGAGTTCAGAGCTCAACGCGCGCTCCTTCTCGCTCATCTTCGCGGACCGGACGCTTGACCTCGAGACGCACAGCGAAGGCCATCGCGACTGGCTCATGAGTGCGCTAAGGACGCTTGTCTCGTACGCCAAGCGGCAACGGCACGCTGAGCAACAAGCGATCGCGGAGAGCGCCATCCTGCCGATCGATGACTTCGTCGACTGCAGAGCACCGAAGACGCGCGCCACCCGCAGCGTGACGGCAGGCGGCGCGCTGCCCTCGTTCCCACCAGCGAACGCCACGATCCGAGCCGTGTGAGCAGAGTGAACGAACGACAAGAGAGCCGCGCGAGCTGTATCAATACGAAGACGATCGAGTGAGAAACAAGCAAGACATACACATACACAAGCAAGACTCGAGCGCGTACAGACTAGCAAATGATATTTACAACATGAGATAGAAAGACAACACACAAACGCTCAACGGTTCTGTGCGCACACCCCCGCCATTCCTTGCTCGTTCCGCACTGACAACCAGCCCATACATGGCGTCAATACGCTAGACGTCACGCAGGACGGCGCTGCGCACGGCGTGCTTGATGCGGTTGAGCTCGACGATGGCCTGCACGCGGTTGGGCACGGCGTCGCCCGACAGCCGCAGGTACTTCTTGAGGATCTCCATGCCCACGAGCACTTCCTCGTGCCGCGGCGGCTGCTCAAGCGCCAGGTCATCGAGCGACTCGCCTTGCCCGTCTGCGTGGCTCGCGTCGTCCAGTTTTGTCGTGCTGAGCATTCCATGCTTCTGGAGCACGCTGCGGATGAGCTGTACCTCGTCGATGCCAGGGTCCGTCACGGCCGCGTTGCCTTCGATGTCACTGTACGCGACGGCATTCGGCGACCCACCGCTCGGCGCCTCGCTGCTGCTGCTGCCACCAATAAAGGGAACGCCGAGCCATCGCAGGAACTCGGGTGCGAGCTGCCCAATGTCCGAGAGCAGCGCCTGCAGATCCCGGCAGAGTGTGTGTGCGTTCGGGAGGCCCGCCGTGTTAATCGTCGAAATCAGCGCGGAAGACAGGGACACACTGTTGCGCGTGGCCACATCATTCGCCTGCAGTTTTGCGGCGACCTCCGTGTTGAGAATCGCGAGCGCCGACGTGGGCAGCAGGCCACTGTGAAGCCAGCACTGCTGAATCAGGTTTTTGTCGAGGCTCTCGAGCGCCACGTGCAGCCAATGGAACACGTTCCGAGCGTGTAGAACGCGCGTCAAGTCAGCGAGGTGACCAGGCTGATGACTGGGCGGCTGGTGCGTGTTCAGGTGAATGTTCTGTCGGTACTGCGCGAATAGCGTCTCGACCAGCTCGTAGCGGAATCGCGCCTTGAATACCTGGACCAGTCCGAGGTGGCACGGATGAAAGCGCGGCGGCTTGAAGTTGGGCGGCAGAAAGTAGATCTGCAAGTGGTCGTACACGAAGAACGTACGCTGGTCGCCCTGCGAGTCCAAGATCATCGCCGCCTTGACGTGCGGCACGGCGCTGTCCAGAATGACGCGGAACGTGCGCTTTCTTGCCCGCGCGCGCGCGTTCAGCGCCTTCAGCATCGACACAGTCGTGTGTGCAACCTGCCATCCTGTCTTAGAGTACCCGTAGTGGACTCGGAAGTTCTTCTGCGTGTCGACGCCGCGCAGCACCAGCGGGCAACGATCCGTGCCGATCACCTGCAGGTCGAACGCCTCGCCCGCTGCGCTCACAAACAGTGACACAGTGTATCTCCCACGTGGGCTCCCACTGCTCCGTCCGCCATCTGCCGCGTTGCCATTGCTGGTACCGTTGCCATTCGCGTTGGTACTCTCACTTGTGGACGGTGGCTGGGACATAACGGCGAACTCGCTACCCGTCCAAATGTCCTGCAGCTCGACGTTGTGAAGACTGTGGTGCAGCTCGCGCAGCCGCGTCTGCACGTCAACGTTCTTGATGGCGCTGCTGTAGTCTCCACCGCCGCCACCCGACTGGTGTGAGCTGTGCTGCTTGGAGCTGAACGACCCGAAGCGCGTGCGGTAGCCGTCGAGCCATCCGTTGGAGGCCGAAAACTTGGCCAACGCCTGGCCGACGCGCTCGGGCAGCTCGGCGAACGGGTCGCGCTGGATCTTGCAAGCGATGTCCATGGCCTTCTGCTGCAGCACCGTGCCCGTGAGCTTGGTGTCGGGGCTGCTCACGCGTACCTCCATGCGCCACTTGTGCAGGCACTCGTCCAGCACGCGCAGGTCGTACGAGCAGCGCGTCGTCTTGCGCTTCTTCTTGGTCGCGTCCGCTGAGTCCGTCTCGGTGCGGATCAGGTCTTCCTGCCGGCAGATGTTGGTGATGGTCGTGCGACCCACACGGAACTTCTGCGCCAGCTCGCGGTGCGTGAACTTCTTGCTCGCCGCCAGGTCCACCACCTCACGCTTCTGCCCGAGCGTCAGCCGCACTCGCCGCGCGGTCGGTGGCACGCCCGCCCCTCTGAACGCGCCGTCCTTCGCGCCGTCCGCCTCGTCAGTCGCGTCCTCGTGCTCTTCTTCCTCCTCCACCTCCTCCTCCTCGTCGGCCACGCGCCCCTCCTCGCCGTGAGTCGCTGCGGTGCCGTTCTTGCCATCCCCGCCTTTCTCGCCAGTTGTCGCTCCGCCTTCACCACCAGAAGACGACGAGGAAAAGACCGCAGCAGCAGCGACAGCCGCCGCCTCCTTCAGGTCCCCGCGCGCAGCAACCGGCGCGCCCGACCGCGCGTGTTTGCGCCCCGAGAGCGGCGGCGCCTCAGCCAGCGTCGGCGCGGTGCTCATACTTTCGCACTTGATGCTTTCTCCTTCGTGTCGGGGTTCTCTCCTCCGGTTTTGAAACCACCAGTGCCTATGACCATGAACACAAAATCAAAACCTCACGAGCCTCCGGCTTGAACCTTAACCATTATTCAAGGTTTTATCCAATTTTCAAAGCAAGGTGGAAAAAATAAAGTACGCACATCACACTCTTTAGTCATGCGTATTTTACCAACCGACGCACTTGTGAACACCAAGCCAAGGTCACAAGCATGGTGAGTGGCGGCCGGAAGCGGGAGGCGGATCGGCGCGCCAAGGCACCCGGGCGCGCGCGGGAGGCATCGCAGCTGGCGAGCAGCGGCGCGCACCCGTCGTCGCGCGTGCTGGCGTGGCACTCGAGCTTTGAGCATGCTTCGTCGCGCGCGCTCGAGGCCGTGCGCGCACATGCGCTGAACCAGCAGCTGGAGCTGTGTCTGCCGGGCAAGGCCGGTCACGAGCTGGCCGAGTCGTTGCAGTGGGAGACGAGCTTCTACTACGAGCTGCGCACGTCGGTGGCCATGTTCCTGTCACCGGCGTTCCTGCGCGACTACGTGGCCCAGGGGGCCGTGTACATGATCGCCAAGAACATGGCGATCGACGGCGCCGACGCCTCGTCCGCCATGCTGCTGCCGTCCGGCAAGCTGCTGCTGCTCGTGGACCGCGAGACGTATGAGCAGCTCGGACTCGTGGGCAGCAAGTACGGGAACGCGAGCCCCGTCAAGGCGACCAGCGCGGCCTCGCGCTTCGGACAGCGGTACCTGATCACGTTGAATCTCAAGTCGTCGGCGCTTAATGCCGCGACTGAGGCGAAGACCAGCGAGGATGTTGCGGCTGCTAAGGCGCCGTCCTTCCGCGAGCGCGTGGTGGAGATTCTCTCGACGAGGCTGCAACCGCTCGAGATGTTCTTGTGCGCGTACAACGAGCGCGGCGCGACGCGCACCATCATCTTCGGAGACGACGACACCATCGAGCGCAAGCGGTGCGAGCTCAACGGCTCGCTCACGAACCTCCAGGACGTGTTCGTGCCGCGCTTCGACGCTTTCTTCGCTCAGTTCAGTCATGCCGCTTCGCAGGAGGAGGACGCGGACAGCGAGGACAGTGGCGATCGCTTCCGAATGGACGAGCTGCGCGCCGGTTTGTCCGACGCTCAGGACTGGCTCGGACTCGTGGCGTGCCGCCTGACGCCCATCCTGCAACGCAAGCTGCCGGACGAGTACGTCTCGCGGTTCACGGGCGAGTCGGACGCGTTCGAGTACGAGAAGAGCGGATGCGTGACGAGCGTCCGCTGGCGCGGGCTAATCGCTGCCGAGTTCTGCGAGTCGCAGCTCGACCGCGCGCGGCAGCAGGTCAAGGCTAAGAGCCTCCCGTGGGCGGCGGTCATGGTGTGGGGGTTCCCGGACGCGCTCGTGTCGTGGAAGCAACAGACGCGCGCGGCCAGGAAGAACGCGGGCAAGACCAAGCACAAGAAGGCCGAGGCGGAGGCGTCTGCGTGGGTCAGCCGCGAGCACGGGTTCCTGGAAAACGGCAGCAACAACTACACCATCCTGTTGCTCCCCAACGACGAGTACTACTTGCTGCAGACGCTCGGCCCGCACGACGCCACCGCCTAATAGAATACACAGATAGAGGTCAAGTAACAAGCACATCCCATTCCATGGTAACCCAGACGATCCGCTCCATCCATCTTCACGTCTATGAACAGGCGGCGTCTCCGTCGTCACAATCTAAGCCGCGAGCACCTTCTCCACGAATGCCGCGACCGTGGACGCATCGCTCGTGTCGTCGCCGGCGAGCGACAGCGCCGCCTTGATGTGCTTCTTCGCTGGCTTGGTGTTGCGCTTCTTGCCGTGCGCCAGCGCCAGCCGCAGGTTCGCCAGGAAGCCCGGGTTCGCACCAGAAACGTCAGGGGCTGGTGATTCCTCAGAAGACGTCGCGTCCGGGGAGAAGACGCTGTTCGTCAATAGTCTCCACACTTGGATGGCTCCGTCCAGCTCGCCCATCTCTTCGTAAAACTCTCCCAGCTCAAACAGTGCCGCAGTCAACGTAGCGCGCGCAACCAGCACCTCGTTGCCAGCTTCGGCCTCGGTCATCTCGGATAAAACGCGAATAACCTTCTGATACTCGAGCGCTGCAGCTTTCGGGTCAGCAATAGAGTACAAACGCGCTTGAAGCAGAGACAACTGGACGCGGTAAGCTTGGCTTTCATTCGCCGACTCGCTCAAGGCTCCAAGTCGCTCCAGCGCACGATCGGCGTGCTCCTTCACGCAAGTTGTGTCACCCTTGGCCGAATAGCAGTAGCCGAACAGCAGCTCCAACTGCGCCAGGTCAAGTTCAGACTTAGCCGCAAGCGCACAGTGGTGGCCAGCGCGCAGCAAACGCGTGAGTTGTGTGAGCAAGACTTCGCGCAGATCCGAGTCGCTCTCATGGCGAACGTGCTTGAGAAGGCCCACGCCAGCCACCACGTACGAGAACGGGTTCCACGGCTGCATTCGCACCAGCTTCATGCCATTGGAGGCGCTTTCTTGAGCGTTGGAGAAGTACAGCGATCCCAGCACTTGCAACGTCGTGGCGTCTGCAGTGTCCTTGCCGGATGCCACATTCTGACGACGGGTCACGTAGCTGGACAGTTTGCGCTCCCCCTCGCCCGCCTTGACGCTCAAAACACTGGAATCCACCATCGCCAGGCCGAGTCGAATCGCGTTCCCGGCATCCAGCTTACTGGATCGAACGAGATGCAATCCATACGCTCCGTGAAGCCGCTCGTACAGCTCGATCATCTGCCGATCCGACTGCAGTTCCGGCGCCGAACTGTTGCCCAGAATGAGCTTGATGAACGACGAGGTGAGCTCCACAGCGTTCGCGCGGATGCTGGTCGCTTTCTCCATCACAAGCGCTGACAATGCCAACCCGATCACCCCAACGCCACTGGCAACGTTTGACGCGAGCGTCTCGAGCTCCAAGTAGAGGATTTGCTGAAGCGTGTCCAGACATTTCGCCCAGCTCCCTTCGGCATGGTACTGTTGAGCCTTGAGGATGGCCGTCAGCACAAGTGCGTTTGCCTGTGCGTTCGACTGTTTCAGTGCCTTCGTCTGGACAGCGTCAACCAGGTACTGAAGGGTCTGCTTCTGGGTTTCATGCATTCCACTGTGCGCCATCGCTGCGCCAATAGCAGCAACGCGCTCGTTCCACTCGAGGCCAGACTTAGTCGACGACTCCTTCGATCCAGCGATCCGCGAAGCGCGCGCAAACGAGGCACTCGCTCGAGAGTACAGTCCGAGTCGTTGCTGAACCACGCCGAGGGCATTCCAAGCCCCAGGGTGGAACGGATCGCGTTCCAAGTACTTGCGCAGGTAAAACAGGATCTCCTCGTCGCTATGACCGCCGTCGCTGCCGAGTGTGTTGTCGCCGTTCTGCTTCTCTTGAAGCAAGAGTGCGAGACCCAGGAGCGCGTCGAGATCCGTTCCGTTCTTCAGCGCACAGCTGAAAGCCTCGATTGCCTTCACACGCTGCTCAGGCGAGTGACTCTGACGACGCGCCAGCATTGCGTAGCCATTCCACATGGCCGGGTTGTCCGGGTTGACGCTCTGGAGCTGGAGAAATGAACGCTGCGCAAGTGTCGCCGCAACGGTCGGCAGTGCGTCGCATTGAGCCAAATAGAACATGCCCAGGTTGGCCCATGCAGCTTCGTGGTTGCTCGCTTGAACCGCCCGAGTCCACGCGAACTGCTTCACCAGCACGCTTGTGTGGGCCAGCGCCAAGCCGTTCCATGCGAGCGCCAAGGCAGGGTCGCTTTGGAGAGCCGTTCGGAAGTTCAGCACCGCTTCCTGTCGAAGTTGCTGCACCCTTGGCGCATCTGCAGTACCTTGACCTTCCTCCTCCGTATTTGAGCCGCACGCGAAAGCGTCCAGGAAGATACTGTGCGTGTTAGCAGTGGCCAGAGCTTCGTACCAGCAATTTAAGCCGATGTCGTAGTACAGCTCTGCGACGTGTGTCTTCCACTGTTGGTCCTTCTCAATTCCAGGATGCTTCTCGACGACAGTCACCGCTGCCTTGTAGGCTCGACGCCCTTCATTGATGAACTGAATCCAGCCCTGGTCGCCCTCTGCGTTGAAATCGGACGGCGACAGGTAGAACGCAAAGCTGTGGAGGTCTCCGATCAACTTGAGCGCCTCCGGTGAACTCGCGACGGTCGACGACGACGGTAGTTCCTTCATCACATGCGACGCCTTCAGCAGGTTTGACGCTGCTCGTCCGTAATGCCCGTCGGCACACAGAGACTTCGCTTCCCGAAAGAGCAAATCCGCATACACCATCGAAACTGCCGAGCAGTCCACGCTTGTGCCAACGTCATCGGCCGACATCACGTCAATCATAGGTGCAATTCGACCAAGCGCATCTTCAAACAGATGAAGACTTCCTTCGATGCGCGCGAGTTCGAGACGGACACACCACCCATCTTCGCCGAGCTCAATCGCCTTCAGATAGGACTTGTGCGCTGACACTTGCTTCCCGAAGTGCGCATACACATGCGCCAGAGCAACCCAGTACGTGGCGTTCAGCGGGTCGTTACGCAGAGCCAGATGCAATTTTCCGACCGCGAGCTCGTTGTCTTCATCAACCAAGTGCTGCGCGAGTCGAAGCAACGCCCACGTCGGCGCATGCTCTTGTTTGGCAGTCACATCTTCCCACAGCTTCACGTTGAGATAGTGCTTCCCTTGCGCCGCGTACAAGTCACTCAGCTCGACTCCAGCGAGTTCATTTCTTGGGAATAGTGACAGCGCCTTCAGAAAGCATTTCTCGGCGCGCACGACGTCCTTTGCCACCTCGTGGTACCATTTTCCAAGCCACGCGAACGTCTCCGAATCCGACGGAACGAGCTTTGCCGCTTGCAACAGATGCCCAAAGCAGTACGTCTTCTCTGCTCGGAATGATCCACTGAGGTTCCAGTAGACCACCGCCAGTCGCTTGAATGCTCGTCCTTTTGCAGCAGCGTTCGTAGATGGAATCTTCGGCAGCATCGACTCGAGCGCTTTCTGTGCGTTTGCAACGTCACCTTGGTTGAAGAGAATCCACCCACGAGTGCAAGCGATGAGCGCTTCGCCCACGCTGTCCGTCTCGTACGATTGTTCATCCAGCATCTCGAGCGCCTCGTCCATTCGTGCCTGTTGCAGGAGAAGTTCGGCACCGCCCAGCGCAGCTTCCACATTTAGGGAAGCATCGCCGCTTGCAATCACAGCTCGGTAAGAGGCAAGCGCCTGGTCGATTGCGCCGGCATACTCTCGTGCAGTTGCCTCCATGAATTGGGCGCGAGCTTCGGAGTACCTGAAGGCCATACAGAGTACGCGGGTCAACATAATGGTCTCCATTGCGACAGTGACCGCTCTAATATCGGGATCAACGTACACTGACGGTGAAGGTGGACCGCACCCAAGCTTCTCGTGCTTCTCTTGAATGCATTTTCTCGTAAGCGCCAAGCGATTGAGGCAGCCTTCCACGTCACGCTCATCTAATGAGATCGATGCCAGTGCGATCTGTGCCCGGATGCAGAGAGCCGATTCCTGGAACGAAGATGAAGACACGCTTGACAGCCCGTCCAGGAAGAATCTGCGTGCCTAGGATAAAAATCCCATACCATAAATCACATAAGTATCAGCGATCATCTCCATTGTATCGTTGCAGGAAGGTATGTTCACATACCTGACCCAGCTCGTTGCGAGCGAAATTATCCACAGCTTGGAAGATGAGAACCATGGGACTTCTCGCATGAACAGGCGCCAAAGTCGCCGCAATCTCGCGCGCTTCTTCCATCGTCACCGCTGAAAGGATAGAAGATCAAGAGTCAGTCTTAGCTACTCGCAGCGGGTCCACCTAGCCTAGAGCAGAGAACGCACGAGAATTCTCGTCCTCCGATCGGAGAAGCAAGTACTCGGCCGGCAGCTTCGAAGTTGGGTTCCATTGGATGATGGAGCGCGCCAGCTCGTCGATCTTCCCCAGCATCACCGCCTTCTTTGCTTTCGGTCGTTGGAGCTCGTCAAGATGGTAGCGCATGAAGAACGCAATCGCGGCATCCAAGCGCTCGCGCTCCGCGTCGCTGGCCTCTTGAGCACTTCCTGACATCGCTGCAACAGCAAAGAACTCTTCCGACAACCCCGACATGCTGTACGTCTCCCCGCATTCTGAAAGCTCGAAATCCGGCCGCTACCACAATGAAGCATGGCTCATCGTAAGTGCATGCAGAAGAACGTGGCGGAGCAAAAGAGGTTGTCTCTGCACCTGAAGTAGCTCGACGATGTCCAGCCAAATGCTAAACGGCGCCTGCAACTCCGTGTTGGGCGTTTCAGCAAGCTTCACGTCGTTCCAGCTTGCCCGGTCATCGCGCCCAACGAGCGAGTACCACGCGTCCAGCGCCTGCATCGACACATTCCAGTGCGTTAGGTGTCCACATCACTTCGACACACTACCACAGCATAGGCACTTGACTTACGCGCGGCAGCCGCTTGAGCTCCACGGCCGTAATTGCGATCTCGGCGATCCACTTCTGGCACGGCTTGATCTTCTCGTTCCTGTCCAGGAGAAGCGTCGTCGATAGTCAGTCACAACCACCCACACACTCTCATCCACGCGCCTAGTGCTGTAGTTGGGCTTTCCGTACCGGTGCAGGATCTCGACGAACTTTTCGAGCGCTTCAATCTTCTTCTCTGGCCGGCTGCGCGCGCTGTAGAGATCCACCAGGCTCTGCACGCACACAACACGTTAGCCACGTCTACTTCGTTTAGCATACGGAGAGGACGGTCGCCCGCACCTTCCATGGCGCCGGTAGTTCGGGCTTGAGCCCGGCGGCGCGCCGGAACGCGTCCTCGGCGTCGTCCCAGAGCTCGAGCTGCTGGCTGGCCATGCCCACGCACATGACGGCCTGAAAGTTGCCGCCGTCGAGCTGCGCCACGCGGCGGCTGGCGTCTAGCGCCTCCTGGAACCTCTCCTCGCGCAGGAAGCCCGCGGCCTCGGTCAGCATCTGCCGCAGCATGCTCGCCGACATGGCGTCCGTCCTTTCTCGCTTTCCCCCCTCGTTGGCTCGTGATTTGTGGCGCTTGACCCACAAGCGACCCTGAAAGCTCCGTGATTGGCGGATCCGCGATCATGTCAAATGATTTGATTGAGGTATGCTTTCCCTTATTCCTGTAAATCGATCTTATTATTCTAACTCTATTAGTATATTTGAGAGTGATTGGTCTCATGAAGCTGTATCAAACATTCACAAACATACTGATTTATTGAATACTTTGGAAACGAATCAGTAAAAGCCGTGGTCGGGGGCGTGGCCATCGGCGAGCATGTGCGTGATGACGCCGTTGCCGTGGCGCACCGCGAGCTGCAGCGCCGTCGTGCCTTCCTGCGGGCGTCAGGCGTGTTGTTCGTGCGGTGAGGTCCCCTTAGTAGCCTCTATCCGAGCGAGACCAGCGCGTACCGCGTTCACGAACGTCTTGTCGGCCCCGTAGCGCAGCAGCAGGCGCGCGATGTCGTCGTGGCCGTACAGCGCCGCCTCGTGCAGCGCGCTGAAGCCGTCCGACTGCGTGCATCACTTACGTTAGAACCAGTCCGTCCACAATCGCAGGCGAAGCAGTGGAGACGCACGTCGCGCTGGTTCACGTCTGCTCCCGCCTGCAGCAGGAACTGCACGCTCTCGAGCCTCCCCTTCTTGACGGCCACCTGCAGCGCCGCGTATCCCTCCCTCTGCTCTACGATGCGTCATTACAATCAGTCACGACGTGCTCGCAGGCTGTTGGAATCTTCGCGTAGTCTCACGTCCGTGTCGTTGACGAGCGCGCCCTGCTCCAGTAGACTCGCAAGCTGCGCCACGTCCCCGTCGCCCGCCGCCTCTGCTCCGCAAGTAGTTCGTCTTCCAGGTGAGCCTCACCGAGAGTGAACCATGGTAGTGGCAGGCTATCGTACGCGTGAACAGGTCCTCGATCTTGACAACGCTCATCGCTACTGTCGGTTCTAATCGTGGGAGTGAGGCGTCGCTTCGGACCCAGAGCATAGTGGGCGCCAGAGAGCCGCATTTCGATCTGCAGCGAGCTGAGAGAACCAGGCGCGAGCATGGGCTCCATCGACCCGGTCTTCTTTGACAAGAAGTTTAGCGTGGCGCGCTACATGTTGCGATACGTGGTGGGCGCGTCTACGGACGAGCTGCGCTACCAGCAGCTGCACAAGGTCAAGCAGTACCGCGCCATCGCCGACACGGAGATCGAGGGCGTCATCGACGAGAACTTCGCCAACTTCAACACGAGCCTCGCGCGCTTCGCCTCCATCTCCGCGCAGCTCCAAGGTGCGATCATTTCTGTGTTTATGCTTCCTCTCGGCATTCCTCTGTGTTGTCTGACTCTCCGACTGCCGCTCAGAGACGCGCGACAAGGTGCAGGAGGTGAGCAAGCGCGCGGCGGACGGGCGCAACATCCTGAGCTCCAAGACCAAGAACCTGCGCGAGCTGCTGCTCCAGAAGTACGAGGCCAAGAACGTAAGAGTCTTTGAGATCTGCGCCTACTCTCTCAGGGGATGTCGCTGAGGTGGTGAGGGTGTCGCCTGTGTAGGTGATCGAGATCATCGACGACATCCAGCGCATCGAGGCGGCGCCCGCCAAGATCGGCGCGATGCTGGACGAGCGCGACTTCGTCGGTGCCGTCGACATGTTTACGCACTCGCTCAACCTCGTCTTCAGTGATCGGCTGGTGGCGTTCCACGCCATCACGGGCATCCGCAACGCGCTCATGGAGTGCAAGCAAGTCATCGAGGACCGGATCGTGCAGGAGCTCCAGCACGTTATTTACCTAAAGGTGCGGCGTATCAACCACCGCCTGGCATGACTTGAGAGCTGCTGTGTTGTGACGTGAACCTCTGCTGGTGTGTACGTTTGACAGAGAGCGTTCACCAACTTCGCCAAGGCCAACCAGTACTCGTTCGCCGCCATTGAGCACGAGCTGAGCAACCAGTCGTTCCTCGACAACGAGTTCGACAAGCACATGCTCGAGTCCAAGCAGCAGGACAATGGTAAGAGCCGCTTCCAGTTCGCGACGGACAGCTCCTTGTTGGGCGGCGGCAGGCACGCGACCAATGCGCTCGAAGAAACAGTGCGCGCTGCCAAGAAGTGAGTAGGATTCTTCACTTCATAATTTGTCGGATCATGTACGCACTCACTGATAACGCAGGCTGCACCGCGAGATGGAGGTGATCGGGACGCTCAAGAGCTCCATCGAGAGCGAGCTGGACGAGGTCGTGGTCCAGATCTCGCTCATTTGCCGCGGCATCTTCAACTCGGGCAGCTACACGTCGTTCGACAACAGCTTCACCGAGAAGACCTTCGGCTCGCACCACCACTCGGCCACCTTCCAGACGTTTCTGCGCCTGCTCTTCCACGTCGTTCGGCGGATCGCGCAGCGGCATTTCCTCGTGTCCGTCTACTTCAACAGCGACGGCGAGAGCTGGAACTACGGCATGCAGGAGGTCGTGACCAAGATCTCGGGCCTCGTCGAGGTGGGTTTACTGCGTAGATACTGTCATGAGATAAACTACGGGGATAACTTTTCCTTGCGTATTTCAGCGAGTGCTCAGCGAATACCTCGACGAGTCGGTCGCCGCAGAGACCACGACGGCGGCCAAAGCGATCAGCGTCTCGGTGTTAGCGGAAGACCTTTTCAAACTCAGCCGGAACAAGCCCCCGTCTGAGACGGCAGCCAAGCTGCTCCACCTTCCGCACGAAGCCGATCTAGTCAAGAGCGACGCCGTCGAGAAAACACTGACACGCGTGTGCGAGCCCAGCGTCTTCCATCTACCGCCCGTCTACGAAGACCTGGAGCTGATCGCGAAGGATCTGCAACAGTACTTCCGGACGAGCAACCCGTTCTCGTCGTCGGACATTGGCACGTTCCTCCGGGTGTTCGTCACCCAGCAGTGGGTTCCCAAGGTCAAAGCAAAGGCGCAGGTGAGTGTTCTGCAGCTCTGCTACGATGTCTGTGTTCGCTCGGCTCATAAATGCTATACATGGCTCGTTTAGCAATTCCTCGCCATGAAGTACCGCAGTTCCACGTCGCTGCGCCGACTCCCCGTCCCGTCGGACACGTCCTACCAGCCACCGAGCATCGACAGCCTCCTGTTTATCGCCGAGCAGATTTGCGATATGATGGAGCGAATGCCCGACCACGCGCTGGACCTGGTTGGCGTGCTCGAGTCCACGGTGTTGAAATGGCTGGAGGAATGCACCACGATCGCCCGTGATATCCGAGAACCGACGCTGAACCACCGACGAATCGTCCAGAGCGTGCCGTACTCAGAGCTCATCTCTGCCTTCCACGAGTACGAGGCTTGGCAGCAGCATCACAAGGCAGGCCCGAGTCGGTCGTTTCGAGAGTCAAAGGTCCGACCCGCGACGCTCTCGACGCAAATCCTTCTCCCAGAGGAGACGACTCGGATCGCAACTCTCTCCGAGAGCCTGACCGTCTCCCCGCCGTCTCAACCCGCTGTCTTACTCCAGAAGGAAACGGAGCTCGAGCGTGAGCTGTACATCCCTGGCTCGTGGGCGAATGGCACGAAGGGGCTGCTCATGGACAACGCGCGCATCGGGATGCTTGCGTATGTGAACAGCGCGTGCAATCTGATGAGCGAGCACCTGGAGAAGGTTCGGTCATCGAGCTCCTCGCACTCGGAGCCTGGGAGTCAAGGCAAGGCGTCGCGGGTGGTGTTGCCTTCCTCGACGCTGCAGGTGACAATCTCAAAGTGCCAAGCGCTGGGGGACGAGTGTCTTCTCTTCTTGCGCCGAGAAGTGCGCCTGCACGCGCTCTACCACCTCACGCAGCTCACATCGCAGCGGTTCGACGTCGCGGAAGGCAAGACGTCTATGGCACACGACTGCGTGCTGTCGCTCAACATCAACCTCTCGGCCATAGAGAACGCGCTGCGGCCGTACCTCTCGAGCAACAAAATGGCGCTCGTGTTCGACGGTATCGCGGCGCTGTTGTCCAACATCCTCATCACCAACCTGCAGCAAATGAGCGGCTGCACCTTCACAAAGGGAGGCGTCCAGCAAATGCTGCTCAACATCGGCGCGCTCCACCAGGGATTGACGGGCACACTGTACTCGTACCCGAGCGTCGGACGCGCGGGGCACCACTTTGAGCACGCCAAGCGGTACTTTCAGCTTCTCAACCTGTCCGAGACGCAGCTGGAGGTGTTTCTGATCGAGAACCGCAAAGCGTACACGCCGGAGGCGTTCAAGGCGCTCTGGCGCGTGGAGACGCCACACCGCCAGCTCGCCAAAGGAAGCGTCAACAAGCTGGACAGCATCCTCCGCTAGCTTTCGTTGCTTTGGAGAGTGTTGAGCTGAAGAGGACAAGCCACGCTACACACTTCTTTATTTCGTTATACACTATGGTATTCGCTGGCTTGGTCGTTCCTCGATTGGAAGAAGCTGCTGGTCGCCGCGCTGGTCGGATCGAACACCTCTCGGCTGTTCAGGAAGTCTGGGAGCGGCGGTAGCGATCGATGCGCCGGTGGCAGCACGATCGGTGCCAGTGGCGGCTGCGACATCGGAAGACTCAGGGAGCTGGTGCCTAAGGCGTTGCTTGTGACGGGTGACGGCGCTGAAACCGACCCGGCGAGGCTGCTCGTGGAGACTGGGGCCGTCAGAGAAGCTGCGGACGGAGGCGCGGGAATCAATAGCACTGGAGGCGGTGGTGGATGCAGCAGCGACGACGCCTGGGGGAGCGCCACCTGCAAATGTGGCAGCGGTCGCACTCTGTCAGGGAACGGCCTGGTAGCAGTGGCGAGCGTCGGCTGCTTGTGTAAGCCCGACGAAGCCGACGTAGACGTCGGAGGCGGTGGCGGTGGCAGCGAGAACTGGATCCCGTTGAACGGAGCATGCGACGGGCGCGGGTGGTGATGGTGGTGGGCGTGCCGCGGAGGCGGGTGAAGAGACGGCAGCTCCTTGTCGCGGCGCGTTGAGCTGGTAGCACCCCGCGCCTCCGAGACCGACGGCAGCTGGACATTGGTGTGCTCACTCAGACTCGGTATCGAGCGGTGCACGGGTACGTTAGTGGTGACGCGCAGCTGCGGCAACCGAGGCTGCTGCTGTTGCTGTTGGTGCTCTTGTTGCTGCTGCTGCTGGTGGTCCTCCTCCTCCTGCTGCTTCTGCTGCTGCTGCTGCTGGGCCTCTTCACTGCGTCGAGAGGTCGCCTCCTCGCGTTGCAGCTTCAGTAGGTGCGCCGCCTCGGCCTCGCGCTGGAGTCGCCGCTGCACGCGCTGCCGCTCCCGCTCTCGTATGCGCAGCTCGTTTCGCGTTTTCTCGTCGAGCTGGCTTCGCTTCTTCTGCGCTCGCTGGCGCTGTGCCTCGCGGATGGACTCACGCTCGTCCTCTTTGAGCCGCTGGCGCCGCAGCTGCTGCCGCTGGCGGTTCTGCTCGCGGATCCTGGCGCGCGTGGCCTCGTCGAGCCGCTGGCGCCGGTTGCGCTGGCGCACGCTGCTCTTCTCGCGCTGGTCCACCACGCGCTCCGGCACCAAGTTGCGCAGGGCCCGATACTTTGCCGCGCGCTTGTTGGCCAGCCGCCGCCGCCGCTCCTCGGGCGTCTCGTGCGGCGGCGCCGCGTACTGCCGCCGGATGCTCTCGGGCGTGCCTACCTCGGCTGCCATTTTGGGCAGAGGAGCTCACAAACTGAAGCCTGGAGCCTATAATTGCCGTATTCGACAATTTCGACGAGGAAAAACGACAGCCTGGTGCTCGTTTTGGACGTGATCTTCACGTCAGCGATTGGTGAAAAAGAAGAACTTCAACTCGTCCTCTTACTGGCTGGAAGTAAATTTTAATCGTCATTGATTGGCTGAAAACCGTATGCGATGCTGGATAAAGAGACCACGTACACTGTTGCTTCACCTCACCTCGAGCGCGAGGCGAACAAGCGGAGAAGCGGCGGGAGTTCCGACGTCGGCGACGGCGCCCCGTTCCTACCAGCGACAGCAGCAGCAGCAGCGGGGCCAGCAAGCAAGATGTGGCGGCGAGCGGCAAAGGGGGCCGCGCAGCTGTCCTCTCGGCGGCTGAGCCGCGCGACCGCGGCGCCGTCCGCCGCGTTTGGAAAGCGGCAGGCGATGCCAGACACGCTGCGATGGGGGACGCGGCGCTTCAACTCGGCGCCGCCCAGCGCGTCAACCGCGCAATGTACGGGTTGGTGGAGTGTTGAAGGTGTGAAGAGGCGATGCGTGCTGAGTGCGGACGCTAACGCGCTGTGGATGGGAGGGCAGATTCGCAGCAAACGGTACGCGCGGCGGCGGTGGTAGTCGTCGCAGGCGTCACGTACCTGGTCGTGGTCAACTCCAAGCAGGAGCGGAACGAGAAGCAGCTCAAGGAAATGGAGATCGAGCGCGGTAAGGCGATCGCAATGTTGCTGCTTGATTGACAAGGCAGACTACTGACGTGGAGTGAATGCATCGTGAACCGCAGAGAAGCAGCTCAGCGCGCGGCTGGCGGCGGAGTTGGTGGCGGCCGAGGCGAACCAGAAGACGACCGACTGGAAGGCTACCCTGGAGCGCGTGGTGCCCGCGATCGTGTCGCTCAAGCTCAACTCGCCCAAGGTACGCATATGGCCAGCCTGTGAGAGTGAGTTGGTTGCGGTTCGTACGCTGGTCTTGATCAGCTCTGTGTCCATGTCAATAAATGACAATGTGAGCGCAGTTCTTCGACACGGAGTCGCCTGGGAACGGGTCTGCCACGGGCTTTGTGGTGGACGCGGAGCGCGGGATCATCTTGACTAACCGCCACGTCGTTGGCCCTGGACCGATCGTACGTGTGACAGAGTTGTCATTGAAGCAATCTCTTGCTTTGAACCAACTGGCGACTGGATTGCATGCATCATTTGCTCTCTATCAGGACGCGGAGGCAGTGTTCCAGAACAACGAGGAGGTGCGCGTGATCCCCATCTACCGCGACCCGGTGCACGACTTCGGTTTCTTCAAGTTTAACCCGGCGGTACGACTGCCTGATGACGTGCCATCCTCATGTATTACCTGCTCGCTTACCCTCTTCGTCACCTTCAACCCCATGATACAGGACGTGAATCATATTGCCGTGCCTTCGCTGCCGCTGAAGCCCGAGAAGGCGTGCGTGGGCACCGACATCCGCGTGGTGGGCAACGACGCGGCCGAAAAGCTTGCGATCGCAAGTGGGACGCTCGCGCGTCTGGATCGCGACTCGCCCAACTACGGGTACAACAACTATAACGATTTCAACACCTTCTACTTCCAGGCGTCGTCGGGCACGACCGGTGGGTCCTCTGGATCGCCTGTGCTGAACCACGACGGCGAAGCGATCGCGCTTAATGCAGGCGGCAAGATTGGCACCTCGGCGTCGTTTTATCTGCCCCTCGACCGCGTCAAGCGCGCGCTCGAGCTGATCCAGCAAGACAAATACGTGCCTCGCGGAACAATCCAGACCATCTTCCACTACAAGGTAAGTTGCTGCTCCAACTGGTTAGTGTTTTGACCAGACATTAAACGCCTCTCTTGTGATCTGTGCAGCCCTTCGACGAGGTCCGCCGACTGGGCGTGCAGCCTGAGACGGAGGCGCGCGTTCGCTCGACTTCCCCGCTGGAAACGGGTATGCTGACGGTTGCCGAGACGATCCCAGGCGGGCCATCGAGCGGCAAGCTCCAGCCTGGCGACGTCCTCGTCCGTGTCAACGGACAGCTCGTGACGCGGTTCGTGCCGATGGAAGCACTTATTGACGATCACGTCGGCCAGACGGTAAGCCTGGCATGCCGGTGTTAGTGGTATTAATACTAGCGAGACATCTAACCAGATGACTCTTGTATATCGCCAGATCGAAGTGGAGGTGGAGCGGTCGGGCAAGCTTGTGAAGCACTCGCTGGAGGTGCAGGACTTGCACTCGGTCACCCCGTCACGGTTCATTGAGATCGGCGGCGCCGTCATCAACCCGCTGTCGTATCAGCAAGCGCGCAACCACGCTCTCAAGCCTGGAACGCCCTACGTCGCCGATGCTGGGTACTTCCTGCAGCGCTCTCGTATCGGTCGTGGCGCTGTCATCCACTCCGTCGACGGCGTTCCAACACCCGACCTAAACGCGCTGCGTGACTACTTCAAGACGTGCCAGGATCGCCAGCGCATCGTCGTCAAGTTCGCAAAGCTGGCGGACAAGGCTGACAAGGTGGAGGTCGTGCACGTCGACCGTCGCTGGTTCCCGTTCTGCGAGTACACGCGCGACGATTCACTCGGCATTTGGCATTGCCAGACCTTTGACGAGAACACCAGCGAGTCAACGTCAACGCAAACTAAGCGTCTACAACGCGAAGAGGTCGATGACGAGGATGATGTAGCCAAGCCGATCGGGTCGACGACGATGTTGCCAGGCAAGAATTCCGTGGAGGCCAAGCTCGCGCGTTCGCTGGTGACGGTCGACTTTGACCGTCCGTTCAGTGTCAACTCGCTGTCGACGTCCAACTACCGCGGCACGGGTCTCGTGCTGGACGCGGCAAAAGGACTCGTGGTCGTGGACCGCAACACGGTCACGGACTCGCTGGGCGACGCCATGGTCACGTTCGCCAGCACGCTGATGGTGCCCGCGCGCGTTGTGTTCGTTCACCCGGTGCACAACTTTGCGATCGTACAGTACGACCCCAAGCTGATCGGCTCGACACCTGTCGAGAGCTGCGATGTGTCGTCCGAGCCAGCCAAGCCGGCGGACCCCGTTTGGCTTGTTGGACTCATGAGCGGCGTCGGGCGCAGTGGCCACTCGGATCTCGTGTCGCGCGAGACGATCGTGTCGGGCGTCAAGTGGATTGCGCTACCCATGCCGAACCCGCCGCGGTACCAGGAGCACAACCTTGAGATGGTGGCGTTGCAAGACGTCGTGAGCACGGAGGGAGGCGTCGTGTGCGACGTGGAGGGCGCTGTCAAGGCGTTTTGGGCGTCGTTTTCGTACCAGCAGCAGCCGCGACGCGGCGGCGGCAAGGTGGAGGCGCAGTTCAACCGCGGCATCCCCATGGACATCATCATGGAGAGCGCGGCGTCGCTGATATCGGGAGACTCGTCTCCGCCCGCGATCTGGGACTTGGGCGTCGACTTTGAGCTCATCAGTCTCGCCAAGGGCCGCGAGCTCGGGCTGTCGCAGTCGCTCGCGAACGCGCTGGAGCGGAACGCGCCGGACCGCCGCACGATCTTGAGCGTGGCGCGTCGCTGGGGGGGCACAGACGCGCAGCGCGCGCTGCGCAACGGCGACATCTTGGTGGCGGTGGACGGGCAGATTGTCACGTCGTTCCGCGAGGTCGAGCGGTGCGCGCAGAAGCCCGAGGTGGAGCTAACGATCGTGCGCGACGGCAAGGAACAGCGCGAGCGCGTGCAGACGCTGCAGGTGCGCGAGACGGAGCTGGACCGCATCGTGTTCTGGCAGGGGCTGCTGCTGCAGGCGCCGCCGCTGTCCGTGTCGGCGCAGCGCGGGGTGTCGCTGGACGACGGGCTGTACGTGTCGTGTCGCTACTCTGGGTCCCCAGCGGCGCGCTCCGGCCCACCGCCCACGAGCCGCATCAAGGAGGTGGACGGCATGAAGATCACGAGCATCGACGACTTCCTGCACGTCGTCAAATCGGCCGAGGCCAGCAAGAAGGACGCCGTGCGCGTCAAGTACGTGGACCTGAGCGGCAAGGAGAAGCTAAGCACGCTCAAGCTTGAGCCCAAGTACTGGCCCACGAGCGAGCTCGTGCGCGACGACAAGGGCGAGTGGCGCCGCCGCAGCGTCTGACCAGCAACAGCGAAGAAGACTGTAGACGAGAGCGGTAGCGAGAACGACGTCCAGCAACTCGTTGGTGCCCCGTGGCAAGCAATTAAAGCGAGAAGGGGGTGGAACCAGTTGAAGCTGTTCCTGTTCGGTTCGTAACATGTTGAAGCTCACTGGAGTTGGTTATGACGCGCAACATATCAGTTAGGTGTTGAATGCTGTAGAACTCTTCCATGGGAATGACCATTGACCATGTCGGATGGCAGCGGGGGCGAGAACGACGATGTCGTGCCGACGCCGACGCCGGCTGCGGTCTGGCGCTATTGCCTACACATCGCGTACTTTGGGACGGGCTTCGTGGGGTGGCAGCGGCAAAGCGCGACGAGCAAGGCCGGCCACGGCAGCATCCAGGAGCTGGTCGAGGACGCCGTGACCGCCGTGCTGGAGGCCCCGCGGCGCGTCAATGTGACGAGCGTCAGCCGAACCGACGCCGGCACGCACGCGCTCTACGTGAGTGCGAGGCCTTCCAGCGTGTTGGTGTCGGATTTGTGGGGCTCATAGAGGTGCTTGAGACTGACGGTGGGCTACGTTGACAGCAATACGGGACGATCCGACTTGATGCGGAGCTGCCGATGGCGCTCGGCGAGTTCAAGGACGCCGTCAACACCAGGTAGCAATGCCGATACGCTCTCGTTGCCTTCTACTTGATGCTCATGTTGTACTCGTTGCTAGGCTGCCGGAGTCGGTGGTGGTGCACGAGGTCTCGCGGCTGGACGGGACCATCGCGCGCTCGCGGATCCGGTCGCGGTACAAAAAGTACGTGTACTACATCCAGCAGGGCCGGCGTCCTGACCTGGAGCTCGGCAAGTTCTCGTGGTTCATTGGCAAGGAGGTTGACCCACAGCGGCTTCGCGACGCGCTCCAGTACGTGCTCTTGTTGATAAACCTGCCTGTCACTTGATGAATGCCAAGCTAACTGCGCAATTGTTGGTGCGGTATTCCAGGTTCTTGGTGGGCACGCATGACTTCAAACCGTTCTCCCAGGGACTCGGGAAGGCGGCGTGTGCCGACAAGTCCACCGTGCGGACGCTCCTGTCGGCCGAGGTTGTCGTTCGAAGGTGAGCCAAGCTGTTCAATAGGTCTCCTTAATGATTATATTGCACAACACATCACACATGCTGACACTCCGGTCACGTCAATGCCGGAAGGAACGTGGTTTTTTCGCTGGATCCGAACGAGTGCGGAAACGGCGAAGTTGTCGACCCAGCCGATGTCGACGACCGGTACTTTGCTGGTGACGACGTCGTGGCGGTTCCATCCAACGACTACAAGAAGCGCAAGGTGGAGCGGCCGCACTCCTCCCAACAACATCCAGTGTATTTCATCTGCGTGGAGCTCATTGCCAACGGCTTCCTGCGCCACATGGTGCGCCGCATTATTGGGACGCTGCGGCCTATCGGCGAAGGAACGTACCCCACGACCAGGATCCAGGAGGTGCTGGAGGGGAAGGTCGAGCCGGGGCCGTCAGCTCCGACTAAAGGCTTGTGGCTTCACCGCACGTGGCTGGCGCAAGCCGACTGGGACGCAGACCATCCTGACAGCGCTGACGGCAGCGCATAGATACTGCCGCGGCCTCTACAGTTCTTCGTGGCCCGTTGTTGGGATCGTCGAGTGCGCAGCCTCCTCCTTCAGAGCCTTCGCTCGCTCCAGGATGCGCGTGATGTGATCAAACACGATCTGCCCGATGATTTCTGGCGAGTACTTCTCCACCATGTCTTTGCGAGCCTGCTTGCCCTTGGCTATCGCTTCCTGTAACGTCAAACGGCAGGCAACCCAGTCACCCAACGAGACGAAGCGCCGTCTCTTATGCAAACCAGTCGTAACAGACCTCAGGGTGGCTTCGAACGCGTTGTAGCAGCTCTTGCAAGTGCTCCACCGACGGGTCTGCCCACATGTGTCCTCGAAACGCGCCCTCCGGGATCTGTCACGCGTATAGTTAATATGTCTGTTAGCAGCAGGCTCTGCTTCACTTGCACGTTCCCATATCAACTCTCACCTCCACGAGTCCGTTGATCTTTAACGGATACGAGTTGGCGTCCGTCATGTACTCGGTCGTTCCGCTCCAGAATGTGGCGATAACCGGCAGTGCCATGGCCATTGCCTCGACGTGCGGCCGGCCCCAGCCTTCACCTCGAGACGGGAGCACAAACGCGTCGGCTGCCTTGTAAAGCGACGGCATCACCTCTTGGGGGACGTGCGGTGGGAGGACATGCAGTCGCGGCAGTTCACTCAGCGGCTTCCTCACTGCCTCGAGTGCGAAGTCCTCGATGATGTCAAGGAAGTCGCGCGCGGACTCCGATGCGACGTGGTAGGCGTTGGTCAGCAGCACGAGCACGACATCGTCGTCGCGAGCGAACGCCTGAAAGTACCCCTTCAGCAACACGCGCCACGCCTTCCGCTCTTCCCACTTGAACACGGAGAGAAAGACTGTGGTCTTCTCCGTCAAGCCACACTTGCACTCGCTCTCGAGTTCGTAGGGCTTTTCGACGCGGTCGGGGTCAAAGAAGTGCACGTCTACGGCTTCAGGCACGACCTTGATGCTCTCCTCGCGCACCCCGCCCATGGCAAACACATTCTCCTGGAACCTGGTAAGGGCGTCAAGCACAATATGGTAACTATGAGCTGCCCACTATCCCCATAGAGACACTCAAAACATGCGGACGTACTTGGTGGGCACCCAGATCTCGTCCATCTTGTTCATGCGTTCGGCCCAGCCCGACGGGACGCGGTCCGTCTCGAACATCGTGCGGCCGACCCTGTAGAGCGCGCCGCGCGGCGGACAGCGAGACGTGTGGTAGCGCGGCGGGTCCCACGCACCAGGCTCCGAGTGGCAAATAGCTAGCGCGATCTTCTTGCCCTTGAGCCGCCAGTGGAAGTCGCGCTCGTCGATCCAGTGCTGCAGACGCTCACACAACCGATAGGTGAGACTAATGCAGGGGGCAAGAAGCACAGCAGTCCTCACTATCAACTGCGTGCACCCATGCGGCGTTACCTCCTCCAGCACCTCGCGCATTTCCTCGGGCATGTCGCGGATGAAGCCCGGGTTTAGCGCGTCGCCGTGCTGCGTCACCAGCAGCGTGAAGGGCTTCTCTCCGCCGTCCTTATCGTCGTTCGCGTCGTGGTAGGAGGATGAGGAGAAGGCTCCAAAGTCTTCTTCATCACTAAAAGAGCTGACTGCGCGCGCTTCCTCCTCCGCCGGAGGCGGCGTAGAGTGACGCAAGGCGCTCGAGATGGCGGTCACGTACGAGTGCGCCTCGCTGCAGTAGCCGCCGCCGCTCAGGAACGGCGCGTACCAGAGCACCGCGGGCGGCGGAGGTACCGCAGCAGCGTCTTCTACCGCTCCGGCGCACGCTCCCAGCGCCAAAAGCGCGCAGACGCCCACCAGCGGCCGCAGCATCTCGAGCACCATGCGCATATTCCTCTGGTGTCGTTGAAGGTTATGAGCTGCTTGCATCGGGGGGTACACTCCTGCGTGTAACTCGAGCGTACCGTGATATCCGTCATATTTGATATTGAAGCGGAAGGGAGGAGCGATCTCGATGGGGAGCTCAATGAATATGGCGTGGGTTGTTTATAGCCTGGTGGTGTCTGTTGCCCTGTTAGTCGAACATTGCATGCTTCCGCGGTGTGATCTGTTTGCGCGCTGGGCGGATCGTAGGGCACATTTCCTTCTCGACGCGATCTAGGACGCGTACTGCTTGGTCCAGTCCTCCGCCGTCTTGTTGAACTCGTCGCGGCTCTCGCGCAGCTGCTTGGCGATCTCGGGCTCAAGCGGGTTGTCCGCGTCCGGCTGCTCCAGGATCTGCTTGATGGCTGTGAGGCAGTGCAGCACGTTGAGCGTCGGGCCCCAGTTCTGTGCCGTCGTACACGTGCGTTAGTCGCTGCTCATGCTAATCCTCTCGCGCAGCACAAGAACAGCAGAGCACCTCGTTGATGATGTCGGCGCAGATCTCGCCGGACTGAGACTTGACATTCGGGTGGTACACGCGCGTCAGGAAGCGGACCTGCGGCGAGCATCATTGCGCGAGAAGCAGCGCCAGATTGTGGTTAGTGTCACGGGAAACCAGTCCGCTGCATTAGAAGAGAACGCTCTTGACTGAGAGCGGCATGCACCTTGGGGGCCTTGAACGGGTACTCTGTCGGAAACTGCAGGTCGATGCTGAAGACCCCGCCCGCGTACGGCGAACCCTCCTACACCGCAGGAAACGCCTGCGTTAGACGCTTCAAACCCCGCCACCAGCACCACGACCAACGAGAGGACGTACCGGTCCGGCGACCATCGCGTTCCAGTGCATCAGGTCGTCGTCCACGCACCCGACGGTGCACCAGTCGGGCGAGTTCTTCTCGAACTCGTTCAGCTCCTGCGCGCGCACCACCACCGCCACCAGTAAAGGCCCGCCCGATTTCCCAACACACGACAGAGACCACCGCCTCCCCTCCCCGCGCAGACAGACACACGCACGCACCTTGGTCAAGCGGCGCGCCATCTTCTCGCCCTGTGCTGCTCTACTCAGCTGTTCTTCCTCGGCTTCTCCGCCCTCCGCGTCGCAATCGAAACTGATCGAGCGGCGCCCAAAAGCGGCAGCGACATATCCCACGTAGCTCTTCCCAACCCCCGGACTCCCCAAAATAATATTCCGAATCCTATTTTTCGCAGCCAAAAGTGAACCCGTAAACAACGCCTTGATTGTCCGTAAATAACAGCGCGCACATGTTTACTTGAAGCGACACTAGGCGCGGGTTCAACCGGAAAAGACCGCGGCAACCTGGTACATTGTGAGTGGGCGCCGAGCAGTAGGCTGCGATACCTGCGCCCATCGAGGTCTACACGCCTGGTTCCCTGGCTATCAGCGCGCGCGGATGCAGGACGCGAGGGCGCCACCGCGCTCCTACGCGCTGCGAGCGCGCGGCAGCGGCCCCGGGAAGTCCAAGCGGCGCGGCGGGACCGCCTCCGCCTCCGCTTCTTCCTCCTCTTCGTCAGGCAAGACGCTGGTGGACGCGTTCAAGCAGCATGGGATGAAGCTGTGCGACGGCTCGCGGCTGAACGCGGTGGGCAAGGGTGTGCATGCGATCGGCAGCGTGCCGCCGACGCTCGCGGCCAACGTGTCGGCGCTGTACCTGAGCCAGAACAACCTGCGCGGCCTCGCGGGGATCGAGCAGTTCCAGGGCGTGCGGCTGCTGTCGGTTGGCGGCAATCTTCTTGCGCGATTTGAGGAGTTAGAGCGACTGGCGGCGCTCCGACATCTACGGAACCTCAACTTGGTCGGGAATCCGCTGTGCGATCAGCCGAACTATCGCCTCCGTGTGGTCGACCAGCTGAGCAACATCCAGGTGCTTGATGCTGCCGATGTGAGCAAAAAGGAGCGAGAGGTTGCGCCAGTCGTGGCGACTCAGGACCGCGCGATGCGGGTGACGCTCGTCAGGAACCACTTTGAGATCCACAAGCTCCAACGCACGGCGCAGCTCATCCAGCTGCACAGGGACTTTTACGGGTTTGTCTTTGCTAGCGCGCAGCACGGCCGGTTTGACCGGGTCCCAGGTCCGCATGACGTGGTGTTCGACATTGAGCGATTCATGCGGCTCTGGGACATTGAAGAGGCATTTCCGACGCAGGCGCACACTGCATTGGAGCAGCAAATGCTGGCGATTGTCACGAGAACGTACCGGAAACTCTCCGAGCACCCGAAGAACAAGGCGAAAGAGTATCTGGCAGGGCTTGCGGGTGCCAAGCTGTCGTCGGTCTCGCTGCAAATTGATGAGATACCGGCTGAGATGCGTCGCCAGTGCACAGCGTGGAGCGATGCGTACGGGAGTGTCATTTCGCTGCAGCAACAGACCATCATCAACCTTCAGGGGGTCTGTGGGCGCAATAACCGAGACGTGGTCGAGTTTATGAAGGAGTTCCTGCTTGCCGACACGGCAAAGAGATCAACGATCGCGCGATCCATCAGTCGTATGAGTACTTGTGAGTTGAAACGTGAGACACCGACAACGCGGTCGATTGGTACCGACGCGCGAGAAGATGCTCAAGAAACGCCGGCATCAGCGCAGCTACGACTCCCTCCTCAACAAGAAGACCCAGATATGCTCCAGCAAGTACCAGAAACCGGCATGTGCGACGGACCGCGTCCAAGTGTGGCACGACAATTGACACGGCCCGAACGCGGTGCTGTGCCAATCAATGTCGAGAAGAACGTGCCTGTACCCAAGAGAGAGTTGTCGATCCGAAGTGGAGAATTCGCGAATCGAACTCTCGGTGAAGCAATCCACCGATTCACGCTCCGTGAGTCGACACAGATGCCACCAAAGGGCAACAACTCTGCAGCAGCCTTATCAGCACAGCGTCAACCGCCGACCCAAGTGTTCACCGTTCACGATCAGCAAGAACTGAACTCCGTGTTTACTGCTGAGTTTGGGGCAAGTCCACGAAAGCTCGGTCTGGATAAACTGCAGACTCGTGCGAAGCAACTGGAGCTACCTGCGTCCGCAATGATGTACCCCATCTACTCCATTCATCGACGGGAAAGCCACACAAGCACTTACGACGGAGAGGGCTCGTCAAGGTTCGATGATGAGTCGGATGCGATGAGCGTGGCCGCGACAAGCGACAACACATCATTATGGACACCAGGCGAGGCTAGCCGTGATTCTGACCGCAGACAAAGCAAGTCATCTCCGCGTCCTGGCAGTCGACGGTATCCATTCTTACCAGATCCGCATCGAGCCCGTCAATCGTGTCCAGTGTCCCCCCGATCATCACGACACGAGCAGCCCCAATTCGAGGATGAAGAAAAGGCGAGTGAATTAGCTGCTGCACCACCTCTTCCTCCACCGCCACCACCTGCGAGTTCCGAACCAGTAGCAAGCGCAAGATTACAAGAGCTCGAGCAGCGAGAAGAGAAGTACATTAAAGCGCTTATGGAGTCTGAGCAGCGAGAGCTGGAGCTGCGCAACGGCGTCTGCTCGCTTCAAAAGAAGCTAACGTACTACCAGCGCACATTGCGCCAGGACATCGAAGAGCGCCAGAAGATCAAGCAAGAAGTCGAGAAGCGCGTCATGACAGTGGCTGCGCCCAAGATCCTTCGGCGATACTTTGCGCGGTGGATACGGTTCTACAGCTGGGCTCTGCAGGTTCACCACGTCCAACGCAAGCGAGCGTTCATCGTGCAGTACGACTTGTTTTGGCGGTGGCGGAGGGCCATTTGGATGAAGCATCAAGTACGGGAACTGGTGCAAAAGCGTCAGAAACGCGAGCTGTGGGTGCTGTTTGGCGAGTGGGCGAACGCAGCGCGCTTGTCCGTGATTGCTACTCGATCTCGAGAGCAGCAAACTAGGCGTTTTCTTCGCCTCGTATTCGAAACGTGGAGCACTGCAGTGGCCGTGATCAAGTTTATGCGACGAAAGCAAGATCAATATCTGCAGGCGCGCTCGAAACAGCTCACTCGAAGATGCTGGAAGGAGTGGACGCGCGTGATTCAGCAGAAACGAAAGGTTGCTGAGCTGCATTGCCTACGATCGCGAGAGGTCTCGCGCTCGCTGCAACAAGTGACGCTGTGGAAGTGGAAGGTGTACGTGCTCGCAGTAGCTCGCCCGACACAAGCCCGCGCTAACCTGCTATTGAAGCAACGAGTTGCGCGAGCTCGCACGCGCTACTTCCAAGCGTGGTGGAGAGTCTGCCAGGCTGCAAAGCTGCAGAGATCCTGTTTGACTCACCGCGTGTGGCGCCGATGGACAGCCAGCTACCTCGTAACCAAGAGAGCTCGCGAAGACGAGCAGAAACAGAATCGCATCCTGTTGAAGCAGCATTTCCTAGCATGGCGCAGTACAGCAGTTGATATTCTGACTTCGCGACGTGCGCTCGCGCTTGGCAAGCGCTACGTTAACCAGCGGCGGCTTCGCAAGCTCTGGTTGCATTGGAAGTTCTTCTCCATCACGAGGAGAAAGTATCGGCAGGGATCGACAAAGGCGCTGAAACACTACTTCATGAAACTTCTACGGTGTTCGTGGAGAAGATGGAAAGCGGAGTCCAGTCACAACCTGCAGAACATCAAGCGCACAAAGTTCCGCACCCTACGACAGTACTTTGAAGCCTTTGTCCAAGGGATTCAGCGAGCCAAGCGCGAGAGATTTCAGCGGAGAATGGCGATCCATGCAGTCAAGCGGCGTCGTCTTAAACAAGTTGCAAGCTGTATTTCTGCGTGGCGACATTATGTCACAAAGCGGAAATGGGCGACACAATGCGGTCACGTACTGGGGTATCAAAAGAATTTGCTCGCGCTCGGATTGTCGTGGCGGGTTTGGCGGTCAGCACGAGTCCTGCAGCTGATCTCACAGGCACGCGAGCTCCGAGAGACTAATGACAAGCTCGTCGACGAGAAGAATGAGCTCGAGGCAGACTTAATGGTCGCAGATGACAAAATCTTGTCAATAGAAGGCGAGAAAGAAGCTCTCGCGGCGCAGTGTCAGGACCAAGCTCGTCGATTGGCGGAGCTCGAGCATAACGCGACTGTCATCAAGGAGCAGAACACGCAGCAGCGAAACGAGCAACTGAAGGCGATCGCCAACCTAGAGAGGCGCTGTCGTGAATGGGAGCAACGGTGCTCGCTTGAAGCGAACAAGCAGCAAGAATCAGCAACGCAGTACCAGACACTTGAGAAGCAGAACCGCGCGCTACAAGATCGCGTTGCGGAGCTGGAGCGCATGCTTGCTGCTGAGCAGAACGCAGTGAATGACGCCCACGACGAGCGGAAGAAGCTTGACGAGGAGATGAACAAGATGAGGCAGAAGTTCGACTCGGAAATGTGTGTCGAAGCTGGGAAACGAAAAGCACTCGACCAGCAGCTCGATGATCTTCGCTCGCAACTTGCTCATGAGCAGAAGGAGCGAGAGGAGACGGCCAATCGCCTGCAAGAGTACGAGCGCCGCATTGCCACCACGTGCGAAGCGATCAACCAGCACGAAGACGAGCATGAACGCGACAAGATGCGCATGCGCTACGAGTACGCGCAGCTTGAGGCCAAGTGGCGAGAAGAGCACGCGCGCACCTCCGAGCTGCAACGGCTGCTGATCGAGAAAAATGAACAGATACGAACGCTGCAGATCTCTTCGAGGCGCGATAGTGATCGTAACGACGACAACCGAGGGATACACGACACAACAGAACTCGCAGCTGATTCTGAAGAGGGCGATCCCACAAGAACATCACACGGGCACTCGGTGTTATTGGACGGACACCAATCGTCACCTGGGCTGGCACAAAGACGCCTTGCTCCTTCATCGCAGCAGATCGGTATCGTCCGGGATGCACCGCCTGTCGACTTGTTGTTGGAGATCAGCAATAGCCCTCTGTTGAGACCGGATGAGATGAAGACTTCTGACCAGCAGAACATCCAACGACGTAGGACATCGGGCGGTCGCACGTTGGAGCCAGGCGGGTATAATCTGCATCCGCCGCTCCATCCTCGCACCAAGTCAGCAAACCGTGGCAGCCAGTCAACGCGAGCGGCGGAGCTCATCGCACTGGAACAGGAGCGGCTGATTGAGGAGCGCACCAGCAAGGTTCACGACGACATTCGTCTGCTGCAGGAGCGCATCACCAAGCGTTTGGAGCAAGGCGCTCTGTCTGTATCCAAGCTGCTGGCATCCCGACAGTCCGTGCGGCATCTGGAGACCGTGAAGCTATCACTTTCTAGCTCGTGCACTTCGCTCTCCGAAGACGACAGTAGCTCCGCAGCTGGGAGCACATCGAGCTTGCAGCGCACGAAGACCCACCCAATGCGGAAAAAGAGCAAGACGTCCGCAGTTTCGTCGCATCGATCGACTGGAGGCGTGACGACCGCACCTTGCAGTTTACTGCGGCGCCGCTCTGGGCGTGAGAACACTGGCGACTTGGTGAATGCAGCGTCGGGGACCAAGAACCGCTTGAAATCGACACGGAAAACGAGTTTGCTGAGCTCATCGCATCATCCATCGACCGCGACTTCCACATTGGTGGCATCTGCTCGCAAGAAGAAAAGCAGCAAGTAGCAGTCGTGCCCATCGCGTGTATTAATATCGCGCTACGCAACCAGTTGCTGCAACCACGGCGGGCTATTTCAAGCCCTTGCCGGTGCCCACCTGCACGCCTTTAACTCCCGATCAAGGCCGCACCTCTACGCTGCGGCACTGAAGATTGATGAGCAGTGATCGGACTTTGTGAAGAACTATGAATGATGGCTCGCTGCCTGGCGCTACCGGCACGGAAGTCGCGCTCGGGGCGCCGTCTCCTGTGACTCAGACTGGCGACAGCGATGGCCAATTGTCAAACTCTGATGCTGCCAATCATGTGAGCCCAGCTAATTCACCGACCAAAACACGAAGCCCGCCACGGAAACTCGGCGCCAACCAGCTCACCATTGGTGCGTAAGGTATTGTCGCTACTCACCTTGACAGAGCGAGGCCAATGAACACTAAAGTGGATATATGACACTCGTTCAAACAGATCCGACGGCATCGCTTGCCGCGATTAGCGCCCGACTATCAGCTCACGTCCCACCGGCAGAAAGTGAGATCGCTCGGATCAAACGCTTAGCGTTGGCCTCACCTGGAGAAAATGGAGAGCTGCTGTCCAACTCCAAGTCTGATGGTAGCGAGCAGCAACCCCATGTCCAGAGCTCATCAACCAATGCAGGCAAGCAATCAGCAGACACTGGTGACCGCAGTAGCGATGTGGACAGCCCCAAAACCGCGGATAGCGGCACCAATGAGGCGAATCGGAGCCCAAAGCGATACAGCACCAATGCAGACACTGCTGCTGCAAGCAAGGGACAAAACCTGGCATCAACGCAGGCAGGAGCGCCTTCAGTACTGCACGACTCGGTCATCGCCGAGGAATGGGTGAATGTGCATTTGGAGACATCAGGCTCTTATCTTTTGCCTACCGCCGAGATGGACGCGCTTCTTCGAGCAGCAGACGTTGCGGAGGGCAAGCGCAGCGATGGCGAGATCACAGACGGCGAAGGCGGCGGCGCGTTCGCGTTTCGACGCAACGGTCCGCTTGCGCGTGCTGGTATCGACCGATTCTCGCTGTACCGACTAGGGATGCCCAAGGAGCTCGTGGATCGGCTCTTCCGCGCGCTCTACGTGTACACGAACGGGTTCCACAACATCATCAACGAGATCGCAGCGCACTGCCCGCCGCGCGTGGAGAAGCACGTCTCGTCCAACGTGTGGCTCACGTTCCTGCTGCTGCTCGAACAGTGCGAGAACGGCAAATACGAAATGGCCATGCTCAAGTTCAAGCACGCGACCGAAGAATGGCGGAAGCGCACCGAGGAAGAGCGTGAGAGCGAGCGTGCCGTGTTTGACTCGCAAAAGCGGACGCTCGAGCTGCAGCTGCACGCTGAGACGACGCGCAGTAGCGAGAAGAGTGCAGTTATCGAGAAGCTAGCCACGGACTTGGCACTCGCGAGCCAGACGGTGCGCCCAACCAGAATATTGTGACCTAGGGAACCTGATATGGTGAATTCTCATTTGTGATTGTGCTTACAGATTGTCGAGCTGCAGTGCTCGCTGGCGGCAACGAGTGAACAAGGTCGCCTTCTCAAACTGGAGTTACTAGCACGTGAGCACGCGGAGAAGCAGCTTAATGAGGAGCTTGACGAATCTCGCCGCGACTACGAGATCGCGAACTCTGAGCGGCTGAACGCCCTGTCCGAGAAGTTTGCGCTAGAGGATGACGTGCGCAAGCTGCAAGCAGAGGTCGAGCGTCTGGATGCCGAGAAGGCTGCGAGCGCCAAACGCATGCACGAGACGCTCTTCATGAACCAGGCCCTGCGCGCCAACAACGAGAGTCTCAAGCAAAGCGCCGTGGTGCTCAACCTCGAGAAGGACAAGCTCACAAGCGAGAAGCAGGCCCTGATCGAGCAGCTCGAGCTAGCTCGCAAGGTGATCGAGGAGCTCAAGGGAGAGAATGCGAAGCGTGAACGATCCCTGGCTGATAGCCAAAGACAGAACGATCACGTCGAGGCGCGGCTACAGACCATGAAGGAGCAATTCGAGCTCGAAGTGGAGTCGACGGCTCGGCAGACGCAGGAGGTCGCGCGGCTAGCGGCGTTGTTGGACGAGGAGAAGGTCAAGGTAGGCGTGCTTGAGGCCAAGTGCAACCTCATGTCGGCCGAAAAGCAGAACACGGGCATGCGTGCGCAGGACAAGCTGCGCATTGAGAGGCTGCTGAACCAGAAGCTCGAGCTCGACAACACGGTCGAGGCCATGAAGGCCGAGCGCGCAAAGGACCAGGAGCAGATCTGGAACCTGCGCGCGTCGCTCGAGGCGCTCGACTCGGAGATGCAGCACTCGAAGCGCGTCTTCTCGGCCGGCCAGCAGGCGTTCTTGCACTCAGAGCGCGCGTGCGAGCAGCTGCGCCACCAACTCCAGGACGTCGAGAAGAACTACGAAAAGGCAACCAAGAAGTACGCCAAGTTGGTCTTTTCATGTCTTGTGACTATAATCTCTCTGACAGTCATTCGCACTCGTTTGTGTGTGTATTGCCAGTCTGGCGTCGCTGCGGGAGCGCTTTAAGCTGTTCGAGGAGAGTTCCAAGGAGCAAATTACGAAGCTCGAGGTGGAGCTGAAGGTCACGAGCGCCCAACTTCGCGAAGTATCGTACGTGAACCGCGACAACGCTGCGCAGCTCGCAGAGCAGCAAAAGTCGCTCGAGGCCGCGACAAAAGAGGCCAAGAGCCTTCGTGCTCGGCTGGAGGTGAGCGAGAGCGAGCTGACGACAGCCAAGACGGAAAAAGAGGACCTCCAGCGCGACAAGAAGCAGCGCGAGCTGCAAAGCTCGACCTCCAAAACGGCTTTCCTGAACTTCATTGGATCTGTGCAGCACATGCTCGCGCTGGTCAAGATCGACGAGTTCCCGCTCGACGAAGCGCTTCGCGAATTGCTGCGGATGATCAAGGACATTTTTGGCGAGGAGCTTGGCATCGACCGCCTGCTGGACGACGAGGACGAGCCGGAGGAGTTTGAAGAGGAGCTTGATGAGGACGACGAGCGAGAGGTGCGCGAGCGGCGGCGACGGAGGCGGCGGCGGGCAATAGTTCCCGAACAAGGCGACGACGAGGAACTTGGTGGCGTAGACCAAAAAGACGCTACGGGTGAGGATTCGTCGGAGCTACGGCGACGGACGCAAGTCACACGAATGTCCCGCTTTCGAAAGAGCAAATTGGACGGACTTGTCAAGAAGCTGCAGAAGGAGACCGCGCTCAAGACGGAGCTGATCGCAAGTCTCCAGGGCGTTGTGTGCGACCAGACTGACCAGCTTCACACTCGCGAGACAGTGATCGCGCGGCTTGAGGCTCGGGTCGCGCTATTCGCGAGCCATAAGAACATGGTGAGCGCGGACCTCGAGGCTACATGGCTAGCGCTGAAGGACGCGCGTGAAGCTACCAAGCGTGCTGACCGGGCCTGTGAAGACGCTCGAATCGAACTTGCGCTCGAAAGCAACCGCGCGTTCCACATGCAGTTGGCGCTCGAGACCACGAGGCGAGAATACGACAAGCAGTGCCATGCGCACGAAGATCTGATGGGCAAGATGTGGCGCGCGTACGAGCACTACCTGTATATGTTATCCCTACGCCGCGATGAAGCGGTGCAAGCGACCGTGTGGACGTGCGAGGTGCAGACGCAGACGCTCGTGCCGCAGCGGAGCCCAGCGATGGACCGCCCGCGAATCACGCCCACGATTATGCCCGCGATGAACCCGGCCAGTGGGAGCATCATTGACGAGATCAATAAGGCTGCGCGCGTCCTCCTGCCTGGTGTTGCGCGCGACATTGGCGTCATGGACGTGATGGATCACGTGAACCGTGGACAAGTCGCCAGTGCACGCAATGGGAGGTACCAGCAGCGAAATCAACGAGGCCAATCGTCACAAACTACTACTGGAAAAGGGAAGCGATTGGGCCTGAGCGATGTGCTGCTCAGTGTGCAGCCACCGCCGCAGATCATTCGGCACGTGAACGAGTTCGGGACCCGGCAGGACATCCTGATCTCGCCAGTTTATCCTCCATACTTCTCAGGCGACGCTCATGGTCTGGGTACTGCCTCATCGGTGCCGTCAAAGCCTCCGCATAAACCAGCGGGGTCACCTAGGCGTGCAAAGGGACCGCGCCATCGCACGGGTGAGGGCACACCTCGAACTGCGAGCGACTATAGCGACAGCTACGGCGAAGAGGAGGGTGACGATGATGGTCAATACTACCATCGTGGATTGCTGCAGGCAGGAATGGACGTACTACGCAACGGGACGCGAAGCCCGCGTCATCGTCAACGCCAACACCGTCGTGGGCCGCGATACAACGGGGAGGGTGGCGACTACGGCGACAACTGCGACAATATGGAGAACGGTGAGAGTTACGGCGACGTAGAAGACGACGACGATCAACACTCAGTGCACGCAAAGCCCTCGTTACGAAGTCCCGGAAGGCTTGAGGCTGCTGTACGCGCCCAACGCGAGCGCGATGCGGCCGAGTCTCGATCACCGCGTCGTCGCCGTCGGTATGTTACTAGTGGTGACAAGCACGACGAGGTGCGCCCGTCGAGGAAGCTCGACTCGTGGTCGGACGCCGGTTCCGACTGTGACGATGAGGTCGATGATGAAATGCTCGCGGATGCGCAGCGTTCGCCGTTCGTACCGGCGGTGCTGTACCCGCTGCTCCCGCGCCCGAACCAGCAGTCGGCGTCCTCCTTGTCTCCGAGTGCGGGGCGCGCATCAGGCGACGCTGCTCGACTTTCGGACATGAAGGGCGCGTCCAGGTGACCTGATAGCTCACAGCAATACTATAGCATCGGTATACTACGCCGACTGCAATTGAAGCGGTTGAAGCGGGACGAGCAGCTCTGAATGATACTGGATTGACATGGCTACGCTTTTGTCCGGATACTTGACCGACTACTATACGGTTCATCCGGATAATCTAGGCGCCAGATCCACCAGCCGAGTCCAACCGTATCCGGAACCCATGTGGTCCGCCCTGGGCGTCAGGGGAAGGGGAGAAATCATTACTATACTCTATCAGTACAAAATGAAAATTTTAATGCGGTGATCCGTCAACATACTGATATAATGCAGGTTACGCGCTTGTGAGCTGTGTGTGGGCTCCCACGACAGACGAGCCGGCTTTACGCTCAAAAGGCTTCGAGCACCACGCCAGTAAACAATCCGCCCAGCCGCAAGCACTCCGTAGCCGCCGCCACCTCGGTCGGGAAAGGCGGCAATAAGATCGACGGCCGCCTAATAAGCCGTACCGTCGCTGGAAAGGCCGCGCCCTCCCTTTCCTCTTATTCCTCATCCAGTGTATCAGCCAGCTGCCTTTCTGCTTATTCGAGAAGTCGAGGGAGGCGCGGCATGTCGGCGTCCGGGTCGGAGGCGTCGGCGTCGGCGGCGGTGATGGCGGCGTGCTCGCTGGCCAACTCGTCGGCGTCCTGCTACACGGCGTCGTGGTACCTGATCTGGGACCAGGTGCGCTACTGGCTGCTGATCCAGCTACCGGTCGTGGCGCTCGCCGTCGGCTTCGAGTGGCTCGAGGTCGCCAGCTACCGCTACATCGAGCGCCTGCGCACGATATGCGACTCGCCGCTCACCAACGTTGCGGTAGGTTGCGTTGCGCCTGCGTACTTCGCCATCTATGCGTTCGCGTGAGGGCTCACTGTGTGTGTTTGTCTGTGTGGCAGAACTCGCTGCTGCAAATCATCACGAGCGTGTACATCTGCGTCGCCTGGAGTACGTTGACGCCTGCGACAAATTAAGCTCTTGATCGTATAAGGACGCGTACTCACATGACTCGTTGTTCGTACGATGACGTGGAGTGCAGTGGTGCGAGGCGGCGCGTTGGCCATCTTCCTGTCGTCCTGGTCGGTAGAGTCGGCTTTCCTCATCGCCACAGCCGTCGGGTACGGGATCCGATGGCTCGCCGCCAAGAACAAGTACGTGTCATTCAGAGAAATGTCTAGGTTTACTGTTTTCGTGCGATCCACTAAGAACTCCGTGTGCCAGGGTCAAATTCACGCTCGCGCTTCACAGTCTCTTCGACTTGCTGTCGTTGGTGTCGCATTTCGTCATCTCCTTCCAGACCTATGAGGTCGACAACCAGTACAAGCGGTCGTGGCTGGACCTCGGCTTCCTGCGCTCGTACGTCGGCTACGTGGTTGTGGACAACCTGTTCCAGCAGTACAAAGACAAGACGTTCTTCTCGCAGGTACTCATGGTCATCTTCAAGGCCGTTTGCCTCGTGTTCTTCGCCGCGGCCGTGCTCTTCTCGCTCGAGCGGCTGGGTGAGCTACCCTACACAGACAGCTTCCTGCTCCACGTGTACAAGTGCAGCAACGAGGACGGCACCGACTACGTTCTGATGAAGTCAAATGACGGCACCGACGACTTTCCCGACTGCTCTGAGACGTGGAGCTTCTTCTCGTCGATCTACTTCATGTTCGTCACCGTCTCGACCGTCGGCTACGGTGATTTCTCTCCGAAGACTGTGCTCGGCCAGCTCATGGTTTGCGTGATTATCGTGTTCGGGATCTACACCTTCGCGAACGAATCGGCAGCATTCATGAACCTGTTTGCGGAGCACCGGGGTACGCAGCTGAAGTACAGCTGCTCGCGCAATGCTTCCCACGTCATCGTCACGGGGAACCCGTCAGCGGCCCAAGCCAAGGACTTCATTCGCGAGTTTTTCCATCCCGACCACGAAGACTCGTTCCATCCTTACGCCAAGACAAGAAACAGTGACGGGTCAGCAAGGACGGGTGCGGATATTGATGGATCTACTAGCGAAGAGCTCTCTTCGAGTGAGCGCAGTGAAACCCGCCCGTATTTGGTGGATCATTCATTGGGACCTGCAGAAGTGAGCGTATCAGCACTCGAAGAAGGCTCGTCGGTAGAGAAGTCTGGGCAAACTGAAAGCAGAGAGCACTTGGTCGCCGAATGGATGCGTCGACGTGGAGCGCACCGTGTCAAGGAGATGCACATCGTGATGTTGATGCAGCTGGACTCGGATGGTGACGCCCCGTCGTTCCAGGAGGAAGTGATGGACTTCGTGAACCAGAACCCACGGTACCAGAAGCGTGTGTTCCTCATCCATGGCTCGCCACTCGACAACAAAGACCTCCGAAACGCGAAGCTGGATCGAGCGATGGCGGTATTCTTCCTCCCCAACAAGTTTTCCAATGACGCGAACAAGGAAGACGCCGCAACCGTGCTACGGGTACTGTCAGTCACTCAGCAAAAGGAAGATCACACGCAATTATTCGCCATGCTCGTCAACTCCGAGAACCGAACGCTGCTGGAGGCCACGGGGATGAACAGCGAACATCTGATTTGTGCGGACGAGCTGCGCCTCGGACTCATGGGATTGAGCTGCCGATGCCCCGGTCTGTCCACGCTGGTGTCCAACCTGGTCTCGAGTCGTAGCGGAGAGATTCCGACTGCTCCTCCCGGCCAAGAGCACTTGAGCAAGCCATGGATCAGCGAGTATATTTCAGGCGCAGCCAATGAGATCTACTCATGCCAGCTCGCGTCTCACTTCCACGGCTTGAACTTCACTCAAGCAACGCTTCGTATCCACAAGCAGTCCAACGGTCTCGTTCTCTTGATCGCGATCGAATCCGAAGGAGAAATCCTCTTCAATCCGGGTAGGTGGCACCGCATCACGCCGCACTGTAAAGCCTACTTCATCGCTGAGTCGATCAGTGCGCTGGACGGATTCGCTGGGGCATCAGCTTCTCCTCTTGGAGATGACTTCAAGACGTTTGCTGGCGCTGTATCGCTGCTTCATGGACGGGATAACCTGCTGCACCGTGCTCGCCGCGCGCAGCACACGGTTGAGCGCCGCATTCCACAGGACGTCCGCGACTACATCGTGAGATGCGGAACGAGCGCTGGGGCTTTCATGGCGCCTAGCACGCCGTCGCCTGCGTTGCTGGCGCGTGGAGGGCATATCGTGGTCTGCAGCAACATTGCTTCGGAAGGTGGCGGGCAACGATCGGTGTCAAGACTGGTAAACTTCCTCCGCCCATTACGTGCTCCGCATGTGGAGAGGGTCGTCCCTGTGATTCTCGTGGACGAAGACAAGTTTGACGGCGCCTCGTGGCTTCGACTGCGAGAGTTTGGAGAGGTCTACCACGTCCAAGGGTCTCCGCAGAAGCACCACGTGCTTGCTGCTGCTGGTGTGTACACGGCGTCGGCGATCGTGGTGCTCGCTCAGGGTAACGAATCTGGGTACGACGACTCCAAGGCCATCTTCAATGCCATCTTGGTCAACTCGGCGCTGCAGCAGAACCGGATCTTCACCATCATCGAGCTGCGCGACGTCCACAACAACAAGTTCCTGGACCCCGTTTCGAGCTTTCGGTCTTTCCGTGGCGGTCTGACGGACGACAACCTCGATGACCCGTACCGGCAAGACTGCTTGTATGAGGACGTGCAAACTCCGGCAAGTGGCAGGCGCCGAAGCTCTCTGGTGGGAAGAGATCATCGATTATCGTCGTCGACAAGGAGGCAGACATGGATGCAGAGGAAGGTCACGCTTGCGAGACAGGTGTGCAGCACCGCACGGAGTTTCTTCCTTGGCGGGCTGTACACTGCCGCGCAGCAAGTCAGCGCGTTTGGAGCAAACCCTTACGGAAGCAGCGACGACGAATCGATGCTGACGAGCGACGAGAACTACACCTTCTTCCAGGAGCGGTTCATGTGCGGCGCGCTGTTCCCGTCCACTGTTGCGGACGACCTCCTCATCCAGAGCTACTTCAACCCGTCGCTCAACCGGTTCATCCGCAAGATCCTGGACGGCAAGAGCTGCTTCATGCTGTACGACCTCCCAAAGGACTTGCGACGGCGCAATCTGACCTACGGCGAGGTGTTCAGGCACATGACGTCCGGCATAGCGCACGCGCTGCCGATCGCGCTGCTGCGGGCGAAGGGAGGCCCCGTAGGGGCGCCCTACTCGTTCGTGTACACGTGTCCGTCGTCGAGCACGGTGGTCTATCCAGACGACAAGGTGTTCGTCATCATTGACGTGCAGGCGCTGCACCGCGTCGCCAACAAACTGCAGCGCCGGTTCCGCAGCCGCAACGGCATCTCCCAAGATCTCTCTTCGCTGTCTAAGGTCGTCGAAGCCGTCAAACCGCCAAAGCTCATGTGATACCGAGCGGAGGCGATCGCGTTAGTGCGAAAGCATGCTGTATAGTACGCGAGAAGGGTTCCAAGTGGCAACGCGTTTCTCACCAGCCCCGTGGAGTTAGTTCCTCGTTGAATACATAGATGGGGGAGATCCACCACTATCGGCACTTCCTGAAGCGATCACTTGCCCTCGGTGCGCAGGTCGTCGATGGCATCACGGATCTGCGTGGCCTGGCTCCGCTTCAGCTTCTCGGGGCGCATGTCCTCGATGGCGCCGCGGATCTGCGTGGCGCGACTCTGCTTCTGCTTCTCGAATCGCTCGGCCAGGTCCGGGATCACGAAAAAATCCTTGACGCCCTGGGGCACGGCGTCCCACATGCCGCTGCCGTAGAGTCCCCACTTGCGCGTGAGGTCGTCGCCCAGCTCGGGCCGCGACATCTTGATAGCCGTCTCCGCGAACTGCTCCGGGTGCTGGAAGCGCAGGTACGCCAGTAGCGAGACGCCCGCGAGCGTCATGCCCGTCACGCCCGACAGGAACAGTGCCGGCAGGTTCATGCGCGGCGCCATGGTGGTCGACTTGATCGGCTTGGAGATGTCGGAATGTGTGGGCAGGTCAATACATCCTCATCTTGAGTGGTACACACTAAATTCATATCAAGAGAATATGGTGTGGTGGACATAAGATGACGGCGCCAATCAGTGCGGGTGTCTCACGCATAGAGCAGCGCGTAATGCGCAAGGTACAGAGTAATCCGCGCGGGTAGGGCAGATCTCGATATATGACCAATACGAACGTCGGGTTTGTGCCCCTTTCCGCTAGAAAGCCTTCACGATTGGTCAAAATATAGTCGTTGCAAACTCGCCAGCTGCGGCGGCGGACTTGACCCCGCGGGTTCAGCGCGGCTCTTGTACGCGAATTTTCTCGCCCGCTCCCTGTACAAGAGCGCGCGTTCCACCCCCGACCATCACTCCGCGTGCGTTCTCCGCCCTTGCTCGCTCTGTCCGCGCCGGAGTGTCGTGTCTGACGCTGCCCACTCCGGACCTGCCTGCCTGCCACCCCGCAGTCCGCGATCGCTCGCTTCGCCTCGTTGCGACCCCCTTCGTTTGACGGCGCGGAGCATACAGTACCCAGGGTTACAGCACCGGGTACCCCTCCCCCCTGGGTTCTCAACGACTCGACCACACTCCCAACTTGCAACAGCTCGACGGCATACAAAAACCAAGAGAACGCGGCACTCGCTTTCTTATTTTTTTTTCTTGTTTTTCCCGGCCGCTTTCCGCCCTTTCCAGTTCGGTCTTAGTCGCTTTCTGAAGAGAAAGGCGGGTGGGCGACGGTCACCAAGCGACGAAGAAAGGAAGGGAAGGAAGGAAGCAGGCGCCGCCAGAAGAGAAAGGACCGAGCACGCGCGAGTGGAGTGCGTGTGTGAGCGTGCGTCGCTGATTCATTTCCCTGCTGTTCGTTCCCCTGCGCATCGGGTGCGCGTACGTACTCCCCCTCCTTCTCTCTCTCCGCCGGTCGAGCGAACAAGCAAGCGAGCAAGCATGGGCGCGGAGCTGAGTCGGCCGGCCGACAGCCTGGGCGAGAGCGCTGTCAAGCCGGGCGCCGGCGGGCTGCGGCGCGTCGGCAGCAGCAGCGCGCTGGACGTCCAGCGCAAGAAGCCGCTGAGCGACATACCCACGTCCGCGTCCACCACGTCGCTGGCGACCATGGCGCAGGCCGCCACCCCTGCCGGCGGGTACGCGAGCTTCTCGGACATGAAGAACTCGGCCAGCGACCCGTCCACGTCGGTCGCGTCTACGCCGCGCGACGCCCGTGGGTCGGTCAACAGCACCAGCAGCAGCGGCAGCAAGGGCAACAAGCTGTTCGGCTCGATCCGCCGCTCGCGAAACAGCCGCGGCGTCAACCTGGCCGACTCGCAGAGCAGCACCTCGGGGCCTCCCTCGACCGAAGACCACGCCGTCGAGTCGCTCGACCTTCCGATGGTCGAATGGGAGGGTTACGTCACCAAGCGCGGCCACCTCGTGCGCAACTGGAAGATGCGCTTCTTCACACTCGAGGGCAACCTCGTCTCATGTAAGCTTGCGTTTCATCCATGGAGTCGATAAGTACCGTTGGAGTATCCATCTAACCGTGGCATTGTGTGGGACCGCAGACTATGAGAGCAAGGTGGACGCGCGCAACCGCAGCCATCTGAAGGGCCGAGTGCACGTAGTGTCGGTCAAGATCGACAAGGTCGCCAAGAACGGCCACGGCTTCGACTTTTCCTTCGAGACGACGGAGGGCAAGGTGTTCCACTGCTCGGTGCCTACGCAGTTCGACCAGCTCTCGTGGGTCTACTTCTTGGAGGTGCGAACCAGTTCATCTGTAGATTGGTGCGCGTCTCGAACTACTCACTGAATCGCTTGTGGTGCTTGTTTCAGGCCGGCGTGGACTGCGCCAACATGCGCAAGAACAGCAAGCCGATCTACAACAATTACCGCCACGGCGCGCTGCCGGACATGCACACGGAGAAGGCATACGACGTGTACCGGCGCTCTCTGAGCGGCGAGCCCGGCTTGATCACGGAATTCTTGGCTTACTTCAACAAAGGTATGACCCGTGGCGTGGGAAGCTGGTGGTATGGGTGCGGATCATAACTGATACGTGGTGTGCCTTTTGCGAATGCAACAGACCTGGTCTTCACGTCGTCGTACCCAAAGAGCACGCCGTTCTGCGGCGACTACTTTGGTCGCGAGGGTTTCATGCTGTTCCTCGGGTCGTTCCAGAGCAACGTGGACATCGTGGAGATGACCGTGATTGACACGGTCATTGACGCTGACGGCAAGGCGATTACTGTCAAGGGAACGGAGACGCTCAAGAGCAAGCACAACGGCACAGTGATCGTGCAGCCGTGGACGCACCGCATTCGCTTCGGCCCGTACGGTCGCGTGCTGCGTCTCCGCGTCGACGTTGACCTGAAGAATGTGAACGGCAACTGGAAGAACTTCGTGGCCAAGAACCCATACTCGGAGATGGCGGACGCCGCCGTGCGCTCGAACCGGTCGCTCAGTATCTCGATGAAGGACTTCACGGTCTATAATGTGATCGGCAAGGGTGGCTTCGGCACGGTGGTGAACGCTGTGAAGAAGAGTGACGGCCAGATTTATGCGCTCAAGATCCTGGAGAAGGGCAAGATGACTAAGTACGACGTGGAGAGCTCGTTCACGGAGATGCGGGTCGCGCAAAACATTCACCATCCGTTCATCGCCGGCCTGCGCATCGCCTTCCAGAGTCGAACGAAGCTGTTCTTGGGCATGAACTACTACGCCGGCGGTGACCTCTTCCACCACATGAGCAAGGGATCCAGCTGCAGAATACCCGCGGACCGCGCGCACTTCTACTCGGCGGAGCTCGTGCTGGCGATCCACCATCTCCACCAGAATGACATTCTGTACAGGTACGACATGCTATCTCTGCATCTAATGATCGTCACCATTCTCGTGTGGCTGACCAAAATCAACATGCAAACAGAGATATTAAGCCGGAGAACGTTATGATCGACGGTGACGGACACATTGCGCTGGTGGACTTTGGTCTGGCGAAGCTGCACGTCTCCGAGTTCAAGGGTGCCAAGACCATGGCGGGCTCCCCACAGTACACGGCACCTGAGCTTCTGCTGCCCAAGGCCAAGCGCTCGTACGGCAAGGCAGCGGACTGGTGGAGCCTCGGCATCCTGCTCTACGAAATGAGCGTCGGCAAGTCGCCGTTTCACGACAACAACATCGACAAGATGTACAAAAAGATCCAGAATGACCCGCTCACGTTCCCAGTCAAGCCCGAACTCCCGGAGGACCTCAAGGACGTGTTGAGAGGGGTACGTGTATTGCATCGACGCCTTGCGATAAAAAAGTGATGTCCTGACAACTGTTGCTTGTGCTTGAACCGTAGTTCCTGCAAAAGGACCCGACCAAGCGACTAGGTAGTAACATCAGCGATATCCTGGCACACCCGTACTTCAGCGGCATCGACTGGGACCTGCTGCTTAAGAAGAAGATCACTCCTCCCTGGAAACCGAAGCTCGTACGTTGCTGCGATGATCGTGTGGGATGCCATCAACCTGAACTAGTTACTGACGTTGTTATCGCAAAATATGAATAGGAATCGCCGCTTGACGTCGAGTACGTGGACGCCGAATTCACAGAGCTGGACGTGCATAGCGAGGTTCAGTCTCCAACGGAGAAGTCGGCAGCCAAGTCCAAAGGCTTCCTCTCGCTCGTGTCGAGCCGCAACGGGCGCAAGCTCACGCCTCCGGTGCAGGACCCGACTTTCAAGGACTTCACATACTTCTGCGAAAACCCCGACGCGCTTGTGGAAGTGACCAACCTTGTCTCGGAGCTGCGGCCGCCGCCGCCGCCGCCGAGCGAGGACGACTCGGAAGACTTCGACGAGGATGCCGCGTCGGCCCCGCTCCCTACCGATTACAGCGGCACGCCGCTCGCGTCGTACGTCGACAACGGGCATCTGAACGTGACGCCCATGTCGCCGCAGAGCTTCCACGAGGACCTGAAGAAGCTGGAGGCCACGATGGCCGAGCAGTTCGAGCGCGTCGAGTTCACGATCTCGCGCGAGCGGCCCCCTCGGCTGCAGCAGCAACAGGCGAGCTCGAGCTCGGACGAGATCGACGAGAACTCTGCCGAGCGCGTCCACGTGGAGAAGTACATCATCTCTCCGTCGGCCGCTCCGCAGACGCCGGTGGTGGTGGTGCGCACGTCTTCTGACTCGAACGCGAGCCGAAGTCAGCACTCGCGCGGCAAGTCGTCGGAGAGCTCGTCGGCAGACGACGGGCCCCTGACGATGGACTGAGTAGTGGAGGCAGGCGGCTTAAAGCGAGCGAGCCTCGTGAAATTACAAGGAAAGGTAGGATGGCAAGAACAGAATCAGTGAGGGTGAAGGAGTGGGGGTTTGTGAATGGGACAGATACCGAGGACCGGCGTCGCGCGGCTCTCGACTCCGCTTAGGCCAACAATACGCGGTGAGTGCTTCTTAGAAGGCAGAAGTTTTCAACACGAAGAAAATTCGGAAACCAGATAGTTCGCGTTGCACTCGTCCCGTCACCCGAAGAGATCCTCGTCGGAGCTCAAGCCGCTGTCGGTCGCGTTGGTCATGCCCAGCAGCAGCCGCCCAATGACTGCGAAGCCGCCGGTCGAGTACAGCCGCATGAGCGTCCACGCGGCCGCCAGCAGCATGACTGTGCGCGTTGTCGAGGAGGAGGAAGTAGAGGGTGAAGACGAGGACTTGGCCCCGCGACCGTCGAGCTTGGAGAGCAGCACTTGCCGCGCCGTCTCGAAGAACTGCTCGCGGTCGCCGATCTTGTGGTAGTCGATGCCCTCGGCGCGTAGCAGGTCGGCGATCTCGGCGTTCGACATGGACTTGAGCACGGCGTCGACCGACTCGCGGTCGCCCTTGCTGACTCGCGACGACGAAGTAGGACGCGAATTGTCGGTCGGTGAGCCGGCCCCTCGACCTGCCCGCTCCTCCTCCTGCATGTCGTGCAGCATCTGCTGCACGTTCCGGTCCGTCAAGTCGATCCTGCCATCACAGAGTCAACGATGAGTCGTGCATCGAGTGGGATGTTGTCGTCTCACCCCAGTCACTCGCCCGTCCTCCTTGGCGTCGCGGATCATCTCGGGCGTCGGGCTGAAGAAGTCGACGCGCTTGAGCCGCCGCGCCTGCGCCTGCTTGGCCTGCGCGACCCGCTGGCGGATCTCGGCTGCGTGCTCCTGCTGCCCTTTGCGCTCGAACATGTGCGCAAGCCGCTCAGCGTCCTCGATCTCTCGCGCCGCTTTGGCCTCAAGGTCGCCGTCTGTGTTCTCGTCACTGGCTGCGGCGTCCGCGTCGTAGACGCTCCCGCGCTCGAACATGCCGCTGAACGTCTGCTTGTCGAGCGACCGCTGGCGCACGCGCTGCTGCTTGAGCTCCCGCAACAGCTTGCAGACCTCACGGTTGCGCGGGTCCACCTCGTACGCGCGCTGCAGGTCGCGGATGGCGCGGTCGAATTCTAGCGCGCCCGACGACGCCGGCGTGATGAGAGCGTGCGCTCGCCTGGAGGCTCCAACACATTGCTCGTTAGACCCAATGGCAACAGCCAGCGACCACCAGGCGTGAAGACTCACCGGTAGAGCGCCTTGACACAGTCCGGAGAGAGCTCCAGCGCGTCGTCGCACGCGCGAATGCAAACGGCGAATTCTCGCAGCTTGAACTTGGCCACTGCGGTCAAAAATGCGTCATATGCGGTCATTGCAGTCATTTCAGGCGTGTGAGTATCTCCAACAAGTCATGAAGAAGTGAGCAATCGACCCAATGCACCTGCGATGTTCAGGTAGCATGAGAGCTTGAGCGCGTCGAGCCGTCGCTGGTCGCCGTCGCGGTCCTCGCGCTCTTCGCTGCGGTCGCTGCACGAGTAGTCGAAGACGCGCAGGTCGACGTCCTCGATGCCCTTCTTCTTCCAGCCGGGGTCTGTGTTGACCACGTACTTGAAGACCGCGAGCGCTTTTTCGTACTCGGCCACGGCCTCTTCCAGCTCATCTGCGGCGAACTTGACGTTGCCGCTCGCCTTCATGGCCTCGGCGACGCGCAGGCGCTGGGGGAAGGCGAGCTCACGCGCCGACAGCACCGACTCCTGCATGAAGAGCGAGTGCTGGAAGTACTGCGGCCACGAGTCGAATACGGTGCGCAGCTGCGCCTGCTGCGCGCCCTTGAGCTTCACAGCCTTGCTCATGAGGTCTGCGAACGGGTTCTCGCCCGCAAGACCCATCATCGTGGCTGGCTTGGCGATGAAGATGACGGCGTGGCGTTGGCTGCTTCGGTGCTAGCGGGAATGTGGTGGATGGATCGATAGCGATCGGTGGTGTCTCTAGTTGTCGGCGATGGGTCGCTGCGGGCTTCTAGAAGCTGGCAGGACACCAAAAGGAAGACCACTAAGGTTCTCTCTATGCCAGCACGAGTAACAGCCGCAGCACTGACGGATGGGAAGAGTGCTAGAAGCTATCTTTGGTGCCAACACGCAACGGTCGGCCTGCTTCTCCTCCGTGTTCTGCGTTTTGTCTTCTCCATGTCACTTAAGGCCCTTTGTCACACGATTGCTGCCAACGCAGGACAAAAATCAGAGGTTGTCGAGCGCTCGCCTACGCTGACACCTCGCCATTGATTGCTGGTTCCTCCATAATGTGGAGTCCGCATCAATTACTCGCTCGACTCAGCTCTGCGTGCGACTATCTCCTGTCTTAAGTGACCATTAGTCGAACGGATCAGCCGCTCGATCCCCTCGATGCGGACGCGTCACTACCGAGCGACCATGGCCCCCTTTACTCATTCGTCTGCGCACATCTGCACTTGAACTTGGTGGCTGCGTGTGGCCTCCAAGTCCACAAGTGGCAGCTGTGTTACCAACTAGTACTGCTGCACAATCTTCAACCGCGATAGTCCGCCGCGGATTGGCACCGCGCTCTCGCCATGCGCTTCGGTGCCACCAAATCACTCGCTTAGCCCTTCTGTGGTCGTGAGACATCGCGCAGCACCGACGCCGAACGACTACAGTGGCCGCACAGGATGGATGAATCCTCACGGACACCTCCAGCCACCAGCTAATCAGATGCTGGGCGACAACAGCGGCGTCGCCTGCCCACTTGAACTATCGAGCGGCGGTACTCGAGTAGAGCTCATTCCTTAACTCGCCAGTGAGCAGCGAGTTCTCTCCGTTCCCAGTCAAGCAACCACCACCTCCACAGTCGACATCTGTCCTCGCGAGCATGCTCAAGTCGTGGCTCGCTGTCGTGGCGATGACGCTACTGGGTAGCGACGCTAGCGCCCAGCTGCACAGCGCGGGCCAACGGGTCGACGCCATGCTGGCAGCCATGTCCCTGGACGCGATGCTGGGGCAAATGACGCAGCTGGACGTGAGCAGCGTGCTGCTCAAGGACGGCTCGCTCAACGAGACAGCGGCGCGCGAGCACGCGCGGCTGGGCGTCGGCTCATACCTCAACACGCCGAGCTTCGACACGCCTGGTAACTTGAGCGTCACACCGCCGCTGTCGGCGACGCAGTGGCGTGCCATCCTCGACGGGCTGCAGCACATCTTCGTCAACGAGAGTGGTGGCATCCCGATCCTCTACGGGCTCGACTCGGTGCACGGCGCCAACTACGTGCGCGACGCCGTGTCGTTCGGCCAGCAGCTCAACGCAGCGGCGTCGTTCAACAGCACGCTCGTGGGCGACATGGGCGCCATCACGGCGCGGGACACGCTGGCCGCGGGCATCCCGTGGGTGTTCGCGCCGATCCTCGACATCTCGCAGAACGCACTGTGGGCGCGCACGTTCGAGACGTTCGGCGAGGACCCGTACCTGGTCTCGGTCATGGCGGACGCCATCGTCCGCGGCCTCCAGCGCGAGAACACGACCGCCGCGTGCATGAAGCACCTGATCGGCTACTCCAAGACACCCACGGGCCATGACCGTGACGGCGTCACCCTCTCGGACTACGACCTGCTCAACTACTTCGCGCCGCCCTTCCTGGCGGCCATCCGCGCGGGCGTCAAGACCGGCATGGAGACGTACGCGTCCGTCAACGGCGTGCCCGTGGTGGCCAACACGCGCGTGCTGGAGCAGCTCGTGCGTCGCGACATGGGCTTCGACGGCCTCATCGTGACCGACTGGGCCGAGATCAACAACCTGCACGACTGGCACCGCGTCGCAAAGTCCCGGCAGGACGCCGTACGCATGACGCTGCAGCGCACGACGCTCGACCTGAGCATGGAGCCGCACGACGCGGCCGGGTTCATCGCGTCCGCCAAGGCCGCCGTCACCAACTTCCCGGACCTGCTGCCGCGCATCCGGCAGTCGGTGCGGCGCATGCTGCAGCTCAAGATGGACCTCGGGCTGTTCGACACGCCCGTGCCAGGCGTGGCCCACGTGCAGGAGGTTGGGCAGGACAACGACCGCGCGGTGGCGCTCAACCTGGCTCGCGAGTCGATCGTCCTGGTCAAGAACGATGACAATACACTGCCGCTGACCAAGGCCTCCACGAACATCTTGCTCACGGGACACGCGGCGGATAGCGTTGGACTGCTCTGCGGCGGCTGGACGGTGCGCTGGCAGGGCGTCTCGACGCTCGCGGACGCCATCTTCCCCAAGGGCATCACGCTCAAGCGCGGCATCGCCAACGTCCTCGGGAGCGACAGTGCGGTCGAGTACGCCAACGCGCTCCACGCCAACGGGTCATACTCGCAAGACGAACTCGGGGCGGTCAAGGCGAGTGCACGCAACGCCGAGTTCACCATCGTCGCGATCGGAGAGGACTCGTACGCGGAGAAACCTGGAGACGTGAACGACTTGGACTTGCCGCTCGGACAGGTCGAGTACGTGCGCGAGCTCGCGAGTACGGGCACCAAGATCATCCTCGTGCTAGTGCAGGGCCGCCCGCGGCTGCTACAGGGCATCGCTGACCTCGCACACGCCGTAGTGTACGCTATGCTGCCGGGTGAAGTCGGCGGGCAGGCGATCGCCGAGATCCTGTTCGGCGACGTCAACCCTAGCGGGCGGCTCCCTATCACGTACCCCAAGGACGCGGCGAACGTTGCCATCCCGTACAACCACCGCGTGACGACGCGCTGCGCCAACGGGCCCTGCGAGGTGCAGTGGCCGTTCGGCCACGGCCTCAGCTACTCCTCGTTCCGGTACGACAGCCTAACGCTTGAGTCGCAGCAGCTGAGTGCCAGCGGTACGCAGCGCGTGACGGTCAACGTGCGCAACGTCGGCAGCGTGGCGGGGCAGGACACGGTGCTGCTGTTCCTCGTCCAGCCGTTCCGCGAGCTGGCTGTGCCCGAGGTCAAGATGCTCAAGAAGTTCCGGAAGCTGGCGCTGCAGCCCGGCGAGCAGGCAACCGTCACGTTCGAGCTGACGGCGGACGACTGGGGCGTGTACGACCCGCAGATTGGAAGTGGCTTCCGCCGTGTCGTCGAGGAAGGAGACTACGTGGTCGCCATCGGCGCCGACACGGACTGCGACGTCTACGCGTCCGAGGCGAAGGCGACGCCGCCAACTGTGGGCGACGACGCGGGCGTGGTTGCCGCCCCGACGACGGCCTCTCCGCTTCGTAACCCGGAGCTTTGTGCGAGATTTTCCATCACGGGCACCATGCGTGCGTAGAAACACACCCTCCGCTACTACAAGTAGCCGTCGCCACCGTTAGACTCGGCTACTAGCAATGATCAATGGCATATTCACTTCATTAGTTAGCTCCTTTCCTGTTGGTGGGATCAGCACGTCGGTGCTAGCAGGCACTTGCTGTCCCAGCGCTTCGTAAAGTACCCGTTCAGGCGCCGCCCTTGGTCCCGCAGCGCGCGCCACTCCGCCTTGGCGCTCGCGTTGAGTGACGGGAACAAGTCGTGCTCGAGTTCGTGGTCCGTCTCTGTGTTGTGCAGCGCCACGGCGCTCGACATGGCATCGTACTCGAGCCGCTCGTTGCCGCGCACCACCGACAGCTTGCGTGACGGGTTGTTGCTGTACACGACACGAGGCTTGGCGGATTCGTACCGGCGCTTGAGCGACCGGCCGACGCCGTCCTGCACGAAGCCGCCGTCGGGGACGCCAACGATGTCGGCCAGCGTGTTGAGCAGATCGTATTGTTCCGCCACCTCCGTGAACATCATGCCCACGCTCTCCCCCAATCGTCCCTCCGCTAGCATCATACCCGCGACGCGCGTGGCTGACACCTCACGCGCTTCGGGCACGTTCAGCCCGTATTCCGGCCCCTGTCCGTGGTCTCCGACGACGACGACGATCGTGTCGTTCAGGACGCCCTCTGCCTCCATCCGGTCGAGAAACTTGCCGATCGCTATATCCGTGAAGTAGCGCATCTCCAGGTAGTTCTTGACGTCGTCCGCGTACTCCAGGCCGGCGTACAGTGCTGAGAAGTCGGGCTTGGCCATGTCGTCGTACCACTGCGGGCGGTCTCGGAACGGCGTGTGGCTTGAGATCGTGTAGTGGTTGATGAACACGGGGCGCTTGGGTTCGCCGTCCTCGACTCGCTCGCGTTGAGCCGCAGTCTCATTTAGCAGAATGTTGCCTAGCACCTCGAGAGCGATGTCGTCATGGACGCCCCAGTTGCGCATGGCGCGCGCTTTGCCGCCCTGGTCGACGAGCTTCCAGTCCTCTGGTGAGATCCCGAGTTCGCTCTCCGCCAGCTCCCGGAATTCGTCGTTGCCCAGTACCTCATCAAAGCCGTGCAGCCCAAAGAACGAGTTCCAGCCGTCATAGCCGAGGATACAGCCCGTCGTGAACTTGGTCGTGTACCCTTTGGCCGTGAACAGCTGCGGCATGCCCGAGAGCTGCATGTCCGCGCGGCCGCCGGTCGTGCCCGAGTTCGAGACGCTGTCGTACGGCAGCTGCGCGAAGAGAATGCTCTCCACCGAGCGGCTCGTGCGCCAGCTCGACCACAAGTTGCGGAACGCGATGCCGCGCTTGGCCCACCGGTCGAACTGCGGCGTGACCGTGAGGTTCTGCTCCTTGAGCAGGTACGTATTGTTGCCGGCCAGGTACTGCGAGTCGTGGTACCGGAACGACTCGACCACCAGCACTAGCACGTTGGGCAGGTCGCTGGCGTCCACGCTCACGTTGAACGCCAGGTCGCCGCGGAACCCCAGTGTCGTGCGGTACAGCGACGCGCTCTGCGCGAGCCTGTACTCCTCCGTGTCCGTGTCCAAGTACAGCGCAGCAGAGGCGATCGAACCGTCTACTATACTCGGGAGGAAGCTGGCGTCGAAGAACACGCCGAAGAACTCGTTCAGCGTCGTATTGAGCGCCACGTTGGCCATCAGAGCCGAGAGCGAGTGATCCGCGATAGCGAGGACCACGGCCGGGATCACAACCAGGAAGAACGCGGCGCAAAGCAAGTAGAGAACGACGTGGCACCAGTTGGTGTCGTCCCAGTCGAGCTTCAGCCGCTTTACAAGGCTCAAGAGCCGCTCCTTCCGGCTTCGACGTGTGTCTTTCAACTCGGGCGCGTTCATAGCCTCGAACGCATCCCGAGGCGTTGCCATAGTCGCAAACCTGCCCTCGCCCTTCTCCATCCGCTCGTGCAGTCCGCTCTCTGAGTCGCCTTCCGTCAGACACCTCGACTGGTTCGCGTCTTGGTCGTGAGGGGTCTTGGGAGTCGATAGTCCATCCGAAGTGGTCCAGTTGCTTGATCGGTATCCTCTTATGATAGAGGCGAACGGATTCCAGGCATAGAGATCGAGCCAAAGCGCGCCGACGCCGGCAAAGACAACACCGACGGTCACCGTGGCGGCAATCGTCGCGTATCCCTCACGCAGCTCTTCGGGCGAGATGGCGACGGCCGACGCCGTGTCCTTCTCGTTCAGCGCCATTGTGACCAGGTCGAACGTGAAGCGGAACTGGCGCAGGCGCACGAGCAGGATGTCGGTGGCGAAGGGCGTCGTGAAAACGAGGAAGAGCACCAGATACCAGACGAAGCGCAGCAGCTTGGTCAGCACAATGTGTCGCTTGGAGCCCAAGGAGAGCAGCCGCAGCGCCGCGTCGGCGAGCCACAGGAAGAAGACGAAGTACGTCGTGCAGACGAAGTCTTCGAGCACGCCGAACGCGATCACGGCCGCCTTGACATTGGCCAAGTGCGCGTCACTGTCATCGCCATACACGGAAACCAGCGCGTCTAGTCCGATGCACCGATCAACCAGAAAGAAAAGCTGCAGAGTCAAGTAGGCGATCGCCCAGTGGGTCCACGGCTTGGCTGCCAGCAGCGATGGCACCCAGGCGAAGCGTTCCGCGACCCGCCTCTTCATATGTCCTGTTCTCGAAGGCTGCTAGATACTCGTGTGTGAGTGCGAGCGACTCAGTAGGTCGGAGAATGATCAGCAGGCACGCGAATGTGTGACGAAAGCATAATTGGAGCCGGGCCGCCACACTGGCGTCTCCATACGCGGAAACCCGCGAGAAATCATCGAGTGGCAAATAGGCGGAGCTCAGTGGAGAGTTTCCGCGCGCGGCGCCGGCCAATGAGCGACGGACACAGCCACGCGCTGGTCATTCAACGTGGAGTGCGATAAAGGGAGCAGGGAGCTGTTCGTTGGTGTCGTCGATCCCCCATGCTCGTCGGTGAAGGCACTCAGCTCCACTCGAGTTTTGTTGTTCGGACGTGTGGAGTTGCGTCCGTTTGTAACTAATAACAATGGCCCTGCGAGCTTTTGCTCGCCAAAGGTATGGTATAAGTTATCGAGTGATCAGGTCAGAGCCACGAGGATTAGGCATGCCAATGGGCTCGTATCGGCGACCACGGTACATAACGACGCCAAGTGACTCTTATGAGAGAAGGGGTAAAAGCCGTTTGTTCATGTGAAAGTCTCCATTACGCTTTACACCATGAACTCCTGGTGTATGCAGCTGAAGTGCTGCTACTGCTGAAGTTCCAAGCCTGGGAGTTGCCTGGGACTGGGTTGGGGCAACTTGTGTCGGCATCTCCGATAGCGAACTAGTCATCGAATGACATCCCGAACATCGTAGTGAATGATGGTGGGAAGTTCAATGCGTACTGACCGACTGGGCCCACCGTGGTCGCTTTGGCAGTCAGCTCGCGAACGTCCGCCGCCTTGACGGATCGCGAGTGGTCGTGCTTCACCCACTCGTACATCTCGCGGGGCGTCGCTCCTTCCGGGAGCTCTCCGACGTACGGAGCACAGTACACGGGCGTGTTCTGCTGGATTCGCCAGCTCTCAGCCAGCGATCCGCAGTCGACAGGGTCGAAGCCGACTGCTGACACGAACCTGGCGATGACCGCTTTGGCATTCGGTTCGTCTCCAGCAATGGGGAGGGCCCAACGGTCCGGGTGGTTCGCGGGTCGAGGTCCGAAGCGGAGATGGAACTGGTCAATGTTGTGGAAGGCCTTGACGACCTTCGATCCCTTCAGGCGACGCTGGACCAGCTCACTCGTCGAGTAGCGCCGCGAGTTGAGGTCCTCGATCTCGCCGTCGCGCAGAGGGTAGTAGTTCGTCGAGTCGATCACGATCTTGCCGTCGAATGGCTCGGCAGGGAGCTGTTCAATGCTCTTGAACGGGATCGAGACGGACACGACGTCACTTTGGAGCACGGCGTCTTGGACGGTCGCGGCAGTCGCCAGAGGCCCGAGCTTCGCGACTGCGGCTGCCAGAGACGCCGGGCCGCGCGAGTTGCTCACGATGACGCGGTACCCGGCCTTGACAGCGAACTCGGCCAGAGTGGAGTTGATGTTGCCGAAGCCGACGAATCCGATGATTTCCGTCATGATGAAGGGCAGTTGAAGTGTATGTTTGGCGAACCGACGTGGTGGCAGAGGTAGTGCTCAGAAGATGGAATTTTGAAGAGTGACTTGAGTGGCGAACCTTGTTGACGACGGCATCTTTGAGACGGTTGGTTTAAACCGACCGTAGTCGCCAGGCTAGCCCATGCAAAACCGCAATGAACCATTAACAAAGGTCTATTGCTGCTCAGCACAATGGCGAGGGTACTACCTGGGCGACTCCCATGACGCATTGCCACCATTACCAAACTTGCTGATAACGTGTCATACGTAATCGTGGCAATGTATCTTACGAGTGTAATGAATCGCATTCAGTTGGAGGAGTAGGCATTCGAGCCGTCTATAGTGTGCAAGCTCTGCCTGGTTTACGAGGGTCTCCCAACCTGCGTAATACTTGAAGTACTTCGAAGTGCCTATGTGAACTGAGTTGATCACGACGATGATCTCGACTTTCCTCACAAGTGATGGTGTCGTAAGTCATTCACGTTGCAACTGCAATCGCCACACGACGAACAAGTTTGCCATTCGAATCGGATGGCGCTCTCAATCGGATCTCACACGCCCTTGCTGACACAATCCTCACCACTGCGATTAGCTAATCAAAGCTTTCCACCCACTTCATCGTCTGCCTCACACGTTTCCGTTGTCGTTCTTCGCCGCGCCCTTGTCTGCCGGATCCGAGTCTGCGTGCTCACTGTTGCCATTAGACCTGGGCGACGTTGGCGACGACGAGTCGGTCGATGACGCCGGAGGGGTGAGCTCGAGAAACTCCATCAGCAGGGGCTGCGCGCGCGTGTTGGCGCACAGTTTGGACACCTCCGTCAGGTATCCGTGAAGTCCAATTGCCTTGTCCTTCAAGTAGGTGGGGTCAAACTTGTTCCAGATGCGCGTACCCGGCAGGCTCGGCATCTTCTCGTTCGGGATCATCTTGCGCAGCTGGCGATGCAGCTTTGCAAACTCCGAGTAGCGCCGATGCACGACGGTCGCGCCAGACGTCGAGGACAGCACGTGGATCACAAACGCCGCGTACGGCAGGTCCTTGTCGTCGAGAGCCATCTGGTGGCCTTCAATCTTGGTCTGGAGCCACTCGCCCACCTTCCCATTGCCGCTTCCTCCCGACATACTACCGCGGCTGCTGCCGGTCATTAGCAGCACAGCCGATGGACTGTTCTCGAGCAGCTCCTCATGACGAACGATTTCGACAGTCGGGATCTCCCCGAACGCCTCAAGCCAGTGATTGAACGAGTTCTGGTTCTTGACACGCATCTCGACGGCTGTACCGCGGCGCGAGACGACACGGATCAAGTACCCCTTGTCGTAACAAAACGCAGTGGTACGCCGCAGCTTGAACTGTCCCGAGAAGTCCAGGCGGGGAGAGTTCTCATAGCACGACAAGTGGTCTTCCTGTAGCACGATCCAGCGGTTACTCCAGCCTTCCATCCAGCCCTTGGGTGACTTCTCGTGCAAAAACCCCGCCTTGACCGCGTTGAAGTAGTCAATGCTGCGACCCGCCGGGACTTCGACAAAGTTGCAGCTATCGCTGAACCATTCACCACGCATACACACAGTAATGTTAATACTACGTAATTTGGAACTCATGTGTCACCAACCCCACAAGTATAAAGAAGCAACGTACCGAAGTTTCCCAAGCGAAGGCACGCTCCGCGACTGCTCTTCTTCCAGGCGCAAAATCACGTTGTTGATTGCCCGCATCCACTCGTCGCGAATCGGAGTGGTCGGAGCCTTCAGAATGTAGAAGTCTTGCTGCGGAGTTGATGATGACGGCGGCATACGCGCAGGAGTGAATGAGCCCGAGCTCGACAATGGAGCAGGCTTCTCCCCCGGCACAACCTTGAGCGTGAACGAATCATCGCCGTACATGGCTCGTGTGCCCGGCGTCAGCTGTAGTCGCCACTTGCGTCGACACGCCACCTCACTAAGCCGCGGGAGGAAGAACAGGCGCTCGCGGTCGATGAGAACAATTTGTTCGCGTGACAACCCGGTGCAGCGGTCTCGGACAAGAGCTGTGGCCGATAGCAGGACGCGCGTGTGTGGCTTCAACTCGACGATATTTCGCATGAGTGTCGGCAGCGGAAGGCGCGCGCTCATGTATCGATGCAGCAGATCGACGACCGGTTGGCAGAGCTGCATCAGCGTGAACAGTACCACGTCATCACTCATCCAGTATGAGGAATGAGATGCCGACGCGAATGCGATCTCCATCATGCCCTGCTCTCGCTTCCGGCGTTTCAGCACATAGTCGTGGCGGTACGCGAATCCGTGAACGGGGCCGTTCAGCGCTTCCCACATCTCTTGGATTTGACCAAACGTGTGGCCTCGCACCGTATGTGCCTGCTCATTCAGTCATCGCGGTTGTTAGCGTAACAATCGAAAGAAAACCGTGGAAGTAGCTTCGTCCACGCACCTGGATGAGCTGAACTGGGTCCTTGTCATGCATCTCTTGCTTCATTAAAGGCTCCACTCGATACGCAATAGGGTCGATCGGGTGAAGGATGTTGTAGTATCGACGGCACCGCGGCATCTTGATTCCAGGAATGAAGTTCCCGTCCTCGAAATTGAGATCGCCTCGCCCAAGGATCATGACTGGAACAGGAGATCTGGTGGCATTGATTGCCAGAAACGCTCAATATTTGAAGAGCACGCATGGTGAGCGAACTCGAAGACGAATACGTACCCGACACCGAAGAAAATGTCAACTTCAAACTCGAGACCGGGAAAGCGGATGCCATTGTGTCCAATCTCGCCAGGTCCGTGGGTGAGCAGGTCGTACGAGATGAGTGAACCAAGCGAGTGGGCGAATATCGACACTTTTCCATCCCAACCTGAGCAGCAACATTCACAAGAGACGGAATTCGTGCGCATTCCTATCAGCCAACATGAATCGCAAGGCAGAGTCATAACACTGAACACCACTTACCGGGATGTTCCTCCATGAAGACGTGATACTTTTCATTGAGCTGCTGGGTGACCGTGTCGACGATGAGCTGCCCGTAGCGAGGAGATAAATAGTACATGATGTCCATCAGCGTCTCCTTGCTGAATTCTCGAATGCTGCGGAATAGACGATCGGTTAGACATATTTTCTTGCAACCGGTCAGACCTCAATCACAAAAACTTACACTGATGATCCCTCAGGGGAGATCAAATCGAAAACGTTGTCTACCCCAGTTGGCTCGTGCAGGTCTTCGTGCCACTCGATCGACTGCATCTCCAGGGCCAGCGGGATGTCGCGAAATGTCGTCTCCAGCATAACTCGGAACAGATCTCTAAACGCGTGATTACCGCCCTCCATACCGGTCTCACCGTTCCACGACTTGAGCTCGCCCTCGCGGAAGTCGATGTGTTGTCCGATGCCGTGAATGACAAACACGAGATGGTTGATCGTCGGGAGGCGTACCTGCGTTTGCATTCATGATTATTATCTCAGCAACAAACACCACTCAGCAGTCATTGACTACGTACCGTGGACGGGTAGCCGTCGATGTCTTCCTCATCCGTGTCGTAGCCTGCATCGGAGCTCACTACCAGTACATCACACGCCACCACACAAGCATCTTCGTCAGCGTCCCTTGCAAACGTGCGTTCTCAATCGAAGTACACGCGAGCATACGAGAAGAGTCTCTGGGTCGTCCAGCCGAGCTATAGCTCTTGTTTCGGAAGCTGGCCAGGCTCGGGTGCTGCGCACGCTCACGCTCGAGACGCGTGTAGTGGACCTTCAGCAACGGGATACGTAGCGCAGGGAGCGGCAACAGCCGCGCAAAATCGACAATGATCGAGTCGAGGTCGGGTGAGCTGATTTGCTGGTGCAGGTAGCCATAGAACTCTTCTGCCGTCTCCTTGCCCGTCCCGAAGTCCAGCGCGTGCGTCTTGAACTTTTCAAACTCTTGTTCGTCGCCGATCGCAGTCTGTCACCACCGTTTTCCGTGAGCAAATCAGTAGAAATTGCATCTAGCAGTGCGATTCGTTACCTGAACACGGTCGGTGACGTCATTGTTGAGTGCAATGGCCTCCTTCTTGCTCTTGACGGGCGCCACGTCCTGAAACCCCTCGGGCAGCTCGTCCTCGTCGGGTTCATCGACGCCGTCCGAGCTGTACTCCGACATTGGAATGGACGAGTTAGACACGGTGCGCTCCATCGCTGGATGTGTCTCCACCATGTCCATGCTTTCCTGTGAGTGAGGCGATCAGCAAGAGTTAGATTCACCTCCCGCATCACACGGAGGATTGCTCAACATTGCCTTACCCTGATTTTCTGCTGGAAGACGTGCGTGGTGTCGCGCAGCAGCGAGCCGCAGTCGTGGAGCGCCGTCAGGTTGTGCCACACAGTCTCCCTCGAGAGCGCGGCGAGGCGCACGCCGTCCCACTCGGTGGCGGCCTCGCTCTCCGACTCAAAGTTGTCGACCTCCTCCACCAGGCGTTCCATGCGCACGATCAGCTCCGTGATCTGCCGCTTGTACTGGCCGATGAACTCGCGCGGGAAGAACGCGTGCTCCGGCAGCTCGTCCGCCTCGGCGAAGCCGCGCACATCCGTCAGGCCGGCGCCGTTGCGCAGTGCGTCCCCATCCGCGCCGGCCGTCGCTACTACCACGTCCGCCATCCCGGCCGCGCGTCTCTTCTCGGACTGTCGGTCTCACTCTATGAGGAAAGTGCGGCGTTCTTATCAGAAGGGCAACCCGCGGAAAAATAAGAGGGAGAGACACTGAATGTTCAGGCGAGAAAGTGTGGCGTCGGTCGGTCGCCCCTGACGAAGCGCGGAAGGAGGAATGACGCGCGGAAGAGGTGGGGATTACGACGGGACGGGCGCTCGATCCGCTCCGCGTGATGTCGGCGTCAGGCGGCGGCTCGAGCCCTAGCGCTCCTTCTACTGTTATGTATTCTGCGGAAGGTACTGACGCGGTACAACCCTGTGTGTATCCGAGGCAGCCCGTGACGACGCCGCGCAGTAATCCCGTTACAGAACTGTGGCAGGAGGGTTCAAGCGGCACCGCTCGGGGCACAGATTGACCCCTCTTCTTTTTCAGGTGGGCCACATATGATTTTTATTTACGGATGTGTCCCATATATGAGGACTTCCAGGTGAAAATGGTATGAATGGGTTGGCATTTGGCCGTAGCACATGGTGTCTTGCTTGTACAGATTGTTACGCTCGCCCTGTCACGCGCCTACTGCTTGCTCTCTATCCACGACATGTAGTCGTCGATGAGCACGGGCCAGGCCTCGTTCTCGTCGTAGTTGTCGTACGAGTCCTTGACCTTGACGAAGAAGTCGAGGAGCAGGTCCCACGTGTCGCGCGTCACACCCTTGACGGGCTTCTTCTCGGCCAGGAAGCCCAGCCACTGCTCCGTGAGCTTCGGGAACCGAGGGGCGAGCAGCAGTTCCCACATGGCCGTCGCGATGTCGATGCTCAGGCTCTTCTGGCCCGGCTCCTTAGAGAAGCCGAAGCAAAAGTTGTAGAACTTCTTGAAGCCCCGGTCGCTCGCGATATCCTCCCGGAGCTGCGGCAGCTTGGCTTTCAGCTTCTCGGCAGAGTCCACGTCCATGGCCTCCATGCCCTTCATCCACTCCTTGCGCGTGAACGCGCACATGTACGCGGCCTCCATCTTCCACGCGATCACGAGCACGACCACGTCCTGCGGGTCCACACCAATGTCCTCGCAGAACTTGAGGATGCCGTCTTCGCCGATTGCGTCCTCTTCGTCGTCCGGGTCTGGCGAGTGAGGAGCAGGCGCAATGTTAGCGCAAGGGTACTATTAGAGCACTACCACTTGATTAGAACAACGCTTCGTACCGACGTAGGTGTCGAACCAGGCGTTGGCGGCTTCAGGCGAGATGGTCGACACGGGCCGAGCGGATCTGTAGGTTGCACGGGCGTCAGCAAAAATATCATAACAGGCTCGAGCATAGGAAGATGGCATTATCTCCTCACCCAGGCTTCGAAAGGCCACCGCTCGCGAAGAACTCGTCCACGGCGCGCATCAGGTCCCAGCTAAACATCTCGAGGTACGAGTGGGCCGTCGAGTCCCTGCCATCACGACGAATCACACATCAGCACAACGCGCACAGTCTTGATGAAGAGGAAGGGGAAACAGCGCGGAGGGCGGGGCGACGTACGGCGCATTCGTGGTGCTCTTGAACGCGAGCAGCTTCTTCCGCTTGTCGGTCGTCAGATTCCGCAACTGCATCGGCACCAAGAACCAGCGACCGTCAGAAGGAGGCGCCAACCACCGACCCACAAGCATCCAGCCCAGCGCAAGAGGAGGCGCTCAGTCGTCGCCGATCTTCCTTACCATCGTAGCGACCGCGTGCTCCCTCGCTTTCAAGCAGAACTGATGCGCGTCTCGCCTTCTTCCCTCCTCTCGCGTTCCACCAGCGTTCTTACGTCGCGTGGACCACACTAGACTGAGATTATGCAGAAGTCCAGGGGGACCTCAGGGTTCTTTTTCCTGGAGTTCTGGAGCTGGACGGCTTAAATGCGGGTCGACTCGCAGGACCATCTTCGCAGCCAACGTCTCTCATGACCGCGGGAAGTGGCTGCTTCAACGTTGCCGACGTCTCCAGTGACCTGCCCTTGGCGTTTAACACGCTCGATCCCCGAAGCGCTTCAATGACAAAGTACACCAGGCAGATACACTGAACTGCTTCAAGTCTCAACATGCACAAGGAGCAGGAAGAGCGTCATGCGCGTCCAGAGTATGCGATCAATGCTCAGATATACAAGCACGACGAAGATATTGATGAAAGACATACTGAAGCAACGAGGCACATGTGGTTGAGCGTATCAAACTGAAACAGTGGTATTGCAAACAGAAAGCTAAAACGAAATGGTTCTCCGAAACTAAAGCGAAAATCGAAAGGGGATAAGAAAAAAGCGACAACGACGCTCGTGAGAGCGACCAAAAAGAGAAATCAAATCCAGCGAGTGGTGCAGATGAAGCGGCCGCCGTTACGGACGCGCGAAGTCGCGACGTGGCTGCGGCCGGCGTAGCGAGGGCCGCGCTTCCAGTTGCGGCGCGAGCGCTTCTCCAGGTAGCGGTGCAGCGCACGCTTCTTCTCCGGCGTCTTCGAGCTCTTGCAGATCCAGCACGTCTTGGGGTCGTGGCGGTACTCCGCCGCCTTGACCTTGTCCTTGCCATGCTTGGGCGACATCGACTGCGCAGCACTCCGCGACGCGCTCGGCACGCTCGCCGACTTAACGGGAGCGTTGCCGGTGGCGTTGGACAGGTCCATGCGCGGGATGTTGATGCGCGGGATACGCGGGTCGAGGTCCTTGAACACCGGTCCGCGGATGCAGCTGCGAGGGTCCAGCGGAGCCATGAAAGCCCACACCGGTGCCGACGGGACGATGTTGGAAGGTTGGAACGCGCGGCTCTCGCCATCCGTGTCGTCGTCCTCCTCCGAGTCGTCCATGTCCTCGTCCTCGTCTCCGCAGTCCTCCGTCGCACTCTCCACCTGCGCCGTCTCGTCCTCGACCAGCGCGTCGAACGCCTTCGAGAGCTCGTTCACATTGAGTGCGTCGCTGTCCAGACCGTCGATCCACGTGCTCGACGTCGCCGCGTCCGTCTCCAGCTCGTCGGCAGGTAGCGCGAAGTCCGCGCCGTCCGCCAAGTCCTCGAAGATGGCCGTGAGGTCGTCCACGTCGCGCGCCAGCTTGTCATCGTTCACCTTCTCGACGACTCCGTCCACCTTGGCCAGGGCCGCGAAGTCCTTGTCGATCGATAGCTGGAACTCGTTCCACGACTTGAGGGGGTCGCGGGCCCACGCCATCAGTTCTTCTCCTTCTCGCAGCATCTTGATCGTCGTCGTGTCTTGTTCTTGTCTTCTTCTTTCTTCACTTGCTCATCCCAGGAAACCATCGTTCTAACCCGCGCGCTACTCCACCATCGTTTCTACCAGTCCGTTTGTGATCCTTCCAAACGTTACGCTGCCATCTTCTCGTCCATGCTCATTGCGAATACGGACAGAAGAAGCTCAACAGTATCTCAAGACATCATCTTGACCCACGCGGAAAAGGACACACCCGACTTAGAAAGACATAGCTTCCTTTCGTGTATGTGCTTCTCGTAAGCTGCTTCCTTGGGTAAGGGGGGAGGGAGGGGGCCTCGTGCGGCTATTTGGTGAATGAAGTCGGCCCACAAGCGGCGGCGGCCGAGGCGGCGCTCCCACTCGCAGGGAAAAGTCGCCTTCACGCATTCGCTTCCTTGGGGTATAAGTTATCACAGGTCTTGAAACACACTGGTGTATGCGGAAGAGGAGCCGGCGATAGTTTCAGACCGGATTTATAAAAGGTGGGTGGTGCTGGGCGATCGCCGACCTTCACTCTGGGGCAACCCTGACGCTTCAAGGCGCAAGCGAAAATTCTAGTGAGGGCTCGCGGGTCTTGCGGAGTTTGAGCGCAGCATGTCAGGCTGGTGCACTTGGTTTGACTAGCTGCTGAATGCAGCGGACCTCGAGTTCTATTTCTCCCATCCAATCATTTGATATGATGGAGCGGATCAGGGGTAGGGACTGGGTACCGGTATTGTACGCTCAGTATTACTCGCGCGGTCTTTGTCCAGGCGTAGCAGGGACCGGTGCTGCATCAGTACGTTTCTATCGGCCCCAATAGTACCCCCTAGTCAAAATTAGAAGCCCCCTCCTATGCAGCCAAAAGGGTCCACTGTTCAGAGCATGACTCCTCGTCCCACTAAATCGTACTTCTACCGTAAATCACAGTACGTCTCCCGCGCGCGCCAACTCAAAAGTCCAAATCGCGTTCGGGTGCAACGTGGGCGACCATCACTCCTTTCCCGCGGAAAAAAGCGCATTTGGATCACACAAAGCACCGGAGACCTTAGACCTCGGGAAAGGACGAGCGGCGACTGGCGGCGAGCATGGAGCGATACCAGCGCATCGAGAAGGGCGGGTCCATCGGCGAAGGCACGTACGGCGTCGTGTACAAGTCGATGGACCTGCAGACCAACACGGTCGTGGCGCTCAAGCGCATCCGGCTCGAGACGGAGGACGACGGCATCCCCAGCACGGCACTGCGTGAGATCTCGGTGCTGCGCGAGCTCGAGCACCCCAACATCGTCCGGTATGGAATGCGCGCGACTTGCTGTATGTGACAGGGACAGTGCGGTCTAACGTGCACTGTCGTCCTGACCTGCGCAGGCTGCTCGACTGCCTGCAGGAGGACGGCAAGCTGTTCCTCGTGTTTGAGTTCATGGACAAGGACCTCAAGCGCTTCATGGAGCACAAGCTCGGCCACCTCGAGCAGCGCCAAGTCAAGGTGCATTCTGTGATTGCATGAGGGAAGGAGACGTTGTCATTCTCTCACTGACATATCTGCATGTGGATACTCTAGGGGTTCCTGTACCAATTGCTCAAGGGCCTGGCCTTCTCGCACTCGCGCGGCATCATGCACCGGTGCGTTACTGCTATTGACTCTTGATCACAAGGACAACCAGACTGACACAGCGATTTTGCACCGACACAGCGACCTGAAGCCGCAGAACCTGCTCGTGAACATGTCTGGCAGCCTCAAGATCGCCGACTTCGGCCTCGCGCGCGCCTTTAGCATCCCCATCAAGAAGTACACGCACGAGGTGGTCACGCTCTGGTACCGGGCGCCCGAGATTTTGCTCGGGCAGGAGGTGTACTCGCCGCCCGTCGACATTTGGTCGGTCGGTGTCATCTTCGGTGAGATGCTGACCAAGAAGCCCATGTTCCCGGGCGACTCGGAGATCGACCAGCTCTACCGCATCTTCCGGGTGCTGGGCACGCCGGACGAGTCCTCCTGGCCGGGCGTCATGCAGCTGCGCGACTACGCGCCGACGTTCCCCAAGTGGAGAAAGAAGCCGCTGAAGGACCTCTTCCCGCAGCTTGAGCCCGAGGGTCTGCATCTACTGGAGGTGCGCGTTGAAGCTGTCCTTTGACTTTTGTTGCTGGTACTGACCTGATCGTGCTCCATCTTTAGTCGATGCTGTGCTACGACCCGGCGGAGCGGATCAGCGCCAAGGAGGCGCTGCGTCACCCGTACTTTGACGACGTCGATGCGGAATTTATGTGAGTCAGGACTGCGTCGGCAGGTGAGCTTCCATACCCAAGAAGCTTGTGCGCTGTCGGCCAGCTAGATATTTGCCTTACAGCATCACACCCAACAACAATTGACATGAACTTCTAGCTTGGGCCCTAGCTGTCCGGTAGGAATCAGCAGAGGTCGAAGGGAAAGGTGTCCGACAACGCGCTTGTACTCGCCGAAGCTTCACCTTTATGTCGTCGCAGACAAAAAATGCACCATGTTAGCTGAGACCACAACATCATACATCGCCAACGGCATGGATACTGACCTTGTCGGTCACCCTCGGAGAACCGGGCGGCGTCGGTGAGGTAGTCGAGCATGGCGTCCTTGACCTGGACGTCGTTGCCGTCGTCGCAGGTAGCGTCACACTGTGCTGCAACCCCACCGAGATCGGATGCAATAAAGCTGAACGAGGGAATGGTTGGTCTGCTTGGCACGCTGGGCTGATCGATGAAGAGATTCGTTCCCGGTGGCTTGATGGCTGTGGGTACGGCGAAGAGTTCTGACCGCGAGTGGTCAACATGACTCGGTTGGTCAGCACTGCATCCGTCATGAAGCGTATCATCCACGAGGGTAGGCTTGCTTGGGCGCCTGCGCTCCGGTCTGTGAGACGATTGGTGAAGGATAAGCTCGACGTCGCCAATACTGGTAAGGATTTCGTCAAGGAACTCGTTCTTGCTCAGGCTATGACGGCCGTGTATTGGCGAGTCGTATGTCCCCAGTTGAGACGGCAGATCGAGCCGTTCGGCGGCTTCGACTATTGTGTTGTAGCCGTCTCCGTCAGCCTGCTCTATCACCTCACGATCCTTTCCATCACTGATTGGATCACCACCAGTACCATGAGCAGTTGCCCAAGGATCTGTTGACGTGCTGTTTACGTCGTCGATAGACGTCTCACACGGCGATCGAGTGTCCGTGCTAGCACTCGCGCACCGTGTTTGGACGATCACTCGGTCTTGAATCGGTTCATCCGCTTCAAATGTAGCAAAGTCGTATTCCAAGCGCTCAGTTCTCGGTCTTGACGCCCCCGTGATCTTCATGGTTGGCGGTGAAAGCGGCAATCGGCTCGCCTCAACCATGTCGATGCCTGCTGCTCCTGCTCTCACCGGTGCTGATACCCTGATTCCAGCAGCGTCCATGTCAGCAGCAGCAACAGCGCCTCCAGTGGCTAATAGGGTCGCGTGGTAGTCAGAGTCCCACGAGTGTGTGAGGTCGTCAAACGTTCTCGCTGGCAGTGATGCTACTGGAGATTTAGGCGACCTCACCTCCGCTCGCTTGGAAGCTGAGAATAATGTGAGCACCTTAGCAGCGACAGATCTCGTCGCTTGCTTCGCTCTCTCCTTTCGTTGAACATAGCGCGCGGTTTCTTGCTTCACCAACAACTGCTTGAAACGCTTCATCTTGTGCTCACGGCTTTGCTGCTGTTGGAGGTTCAAGAACTCAATCACAACGTCCAAATCCTTCGAGCGCTTCCGGAGAACCGACCCTTTGCCCTCCATGGCGAAGATGAGCATCAGGAACTTGACCACGCTAGTCGTGTCGGCGTCAGTGCTCGCTTCGGTGCCGTTCTCTAAGTCACCGTTCTCCACGTTGTCCTTGTCAAGATGGCAGTTGCTACCCCACTGCAGCGATGATGAACATCGTGTCAGCAACTCGACGAATTCTGGGAAGTTGACTGCATCTTCATCTCGATAAGTCATCACCGACATTCCAAACGCGCGCTCCAGCTCCCGGCGATGAAAGAGCTGAGGAAAAGCGCGAGCCTGCTTCATCAGCGCGAAGAACGCGCGTCTAGTCATGCGGTAATCGCGAGGATCGATAGTACCAGCGCTCGGATGTTGAAAGGCGCCGGCTCCGCGAGCAAAGAACTGCCCAAGTATGCTCGTATACTTCTTGATCACCGGAACAAACTTATCCAGCGCGCGCTTCATGTTCCGGGGCATCGCGTGGCGACTCCAGTAGTTCCCTTCGAAGATTCCCTGGCAGGTAGTTGGTGCTTGAGCTTCTTCGCAGACGAATAACGGGAGGTGCACGTCGATCAGCCACTGCAGTGTAGGGTACTGCAATTGATCTACTCGTGAAAGAGGCTCGAAGGCCAAATCACCAGAATTGGAGGACGGAATCAATGCCGTCTTCGTCGCCTCGACATGCGCTGGGTGCACAGAGATTACCTCGTGAAGGAACAGTTTGAGTTGATCGCTGTTTCTGACCAGGATCAAGTCGCTTTCAGGTGGCGATTGAGGTGGCGATTGCTTTGGGCCACCTTCCATGGGCATGAACCGGACTATTCGGAAGATGCACTCCAACTCACAAATGTAGAAGTCGTTCCGCAGCAGCCGTAAGTCCCGCGCCATCTCGAAACACACTCGCCACGCAAGTTGGGTGGATGAATGGGCGTCAGTCTTGCTCGTAGCGCCATGACCGGGCTGAAGTTGCTGAGCGTAGTAAGCGATTATGTCGTCAAGCGACCTTTTTGCACTACTAGCACCAGAACTCTCGGTGACTTTACTCGGTTCTGCTTGTGTGTTGCCACCGGAATGCGGCTGAACGCTGCGCAAACCCAAAATCTCAGACAAAGGGCACTTCTCGGACGGCCCAAGATCTACCGATACTCGACGGATGGGACTCCGCGCAGACTGCCTCACTTTGACGATTGGGCTTATGCGGCTGTGGCCATCGGCTTCCTTGACGGTAGTCGGTTGGGTGACTGCACTCGATGCTATAGAAGCGGTTCTCTTCGTTGCCTCCGTCAAAAAATTACTGTTGGTTGTGGTGGCTGAGTGTGATAGGTCTCCGTACACGTCCAAGTGCACCAGACTCTCGAGTGACAGGTGCGGAGCTGCATCTGCCTGGTAAATGGCTAGAGCTGTGTCGCTATCAGAAAACGGCGGCTCAATCTTAAATTTCACCCGCGTGGAAGGGGAGCGAATGTGGTGATTTGCATGCGACGTGCCCGAAGTTCCTAGTCGCGAAGGTTTAGCCGCGTGTCTGGGAGATTGGCGTCGCTCTTGAGGTTTACAGTCTTCGTCGTACAGAGGTAACTCATCGATCGCCGTCGCAGAGTTGGTCGCAGCACGGGAACTTCGATGCGCAACCTCGCTGCTATCAACTGTAGCAAGGGCGTGCTCGCTCATCCTGTTGGAAGATACTGCTCCCCTCGACTGCTGGCTATTGTGATACTCAACGCGTTTAGTCTGGTTTGGTGCATTGCTGCTCAATTCGTCGGGAGTGGTGTATGGAGCAGGTGCACGATGAAGCAAAGGCTTCACACTTGGCGATGCATGGTGGAGCGGCTTGACTTGCTGATCAGGAGGCAGCGTCACCATGTTCACCAATGATACGTTTTCATTCCCGCGGGAGGATCGTACGTGACTGCACTTTCGGTTGATCGGATCTTGAGTCAACACGTTCAGATCGGGGGCTAATTTTTTCTGCTCTTTCGCTGAATAGACCGCAGAGCACTCACGTGGTACGGCTGGTCGCAGTTTCACTCCTTCAACGCTGGGGGCTTTCTTTGTTCGACCACTCAACGCCGAGTACTTCGTCGGCCTAAGAGGATCCGTCATCAGTCGACGCGCTGCCCTGCGAGCTAATCCTGCGTCTTCTTTGGTTTGCTTGTGCGGCTCTCTTTCCGTATTTCTTGGTTGGACTGCTGTGTGCTCGAAGATCGGTTCTTGATAGTAGGACATCGCCCCAATGATCCGCTTCGCGTCGTGAAGCACCTTCTCCTGCCTGGCGTGAATGCTGAGCCGCCACCAGCCTTGCAGGACCTTTTGTAGTAATTGCAACTGGTACCTACGTGTGGATCGTACACTTGCTCGGTTCTCGCTGAAGCGCCAACGACCAAACCACCGCCTGACGCAACACACCTTCGCGGCCTGTAGTGCTGTCAACCTGTTGCGAAGTTCGAGGTAAATCTGGAGCCTCAGACGCGAGAAATGCTCGGCACGATGCCTTTTTGCAGAGAGCAGCTGCTTCCACCTCCCAAGCACGGAGATCTTGAGGCGCCGTCTGCACATTTTACGACAATGCCGCACTTTGAAGCTCGCAGAGCTAACTCCACTGCTAAGAATGATGCCACGCCATGCGCGGAACATGCGCCGATACCGGATGAAGCTCCGCCACTCCAACCAATACGTTTGTGTGGATCTTCGTCGCTGACGCTGCTTGAATGCTCTGGCAAGACTCGATTGCCGAGCAATATGACGCCACATTCGCCACATTCGGTGAACCAAAGAGCTGCGAGGATAGAAGCCGTAGATGTTCCGAAAATACTTGAGCTTTCGGCGGAGACTGAATCGTTTCGATGCATATCGGTGCCATACCCGCATGACAAGTTGCTGTAAGCAGCTTTGTCTTCGCCGGAATGTGTGGGAGATGTGCTGGCGAGTGCGAAACTCCGCCATCCACACTCGAAAACAATTAGACTGAAGCTGCAACTTGTGCTGGAGCTCGAGTTTCTCTCGGCAAACCTGCACATGGCGAAGATACACGGTGACGACCTTCACCCAGCATCCAAACGCTCTGCGGCTAGTTTTGAGCTTGTGGAAGCGCATCGCTGCTTCGTTGTTGGCCGCTCTCTTCAGTCTTTGATCGACACGAAACTTCCAGCTGCTGAGCGCTCGCACTCGAACATCATCATTTCGCTGAAACTGGATAGTGCGCACTTTGTTGGCGATAACAGCGTGTCTGCGCCAAGTTTGAAGTACCTTTCGCTGCAACCGTTCGCGGAAATGCAAACAGTTTTGCTTGTCACGTTTGGTCTGAATGACGAAGGCACCCCAACGACGCCATGCTCTCCTCGTCGGATTACACACTGAGAGCTGATATGCTGGCGCTTGTTTCAAACGGTCAACGAGTGCTACTCTTCGTCGCTTAGTGCGCGCCCAGATTTTCAAGATCTCGAAGCATCGCGCCTTCAGCCGAAATCGCTGGTTCTGCCGGATGACAAGTGTCCGCCGCGCAACTTCACTGTTTTGGCTCACAGTATCCCACCATTGCGCCACCCCACGTCGAAGCAGTCGGTATTTGTAGTGGCTTGAAGCCGTTTTCAGTGCGCGATTGTGCTCCCGTCGCAGGTTGACGAACGCTCTCCAGTCGCGCCATCGCCTTCGACAGCTCTGAGCTCGTAGGAATGCGTCTGCAGACTCATGCTGGTAACGTCGAGCGCTTCGGGAAGAGTGAAACCTCTCCCACAGCTTGAGCGCCCACAGCAGACGCGCAGCGATACTGCGGGACTCTAGATATCGTAAGCGCTGCTGGTGTTTATGGAAGCATAGCCATCCTTCCGTCCAGACAAGCTTCAGAACTCGTTGCGCGTGAGCTGCTTGTAACTCGCGTATCAAGCATAAACGCCGGCGTGATAGTGCGGATAAGTCCATCAGACTTGAGATCGCTCTTGAAAGTCGCCTTGCCTCAACCGCCGCCTTCGCCGCCTTGAATGTCTGCTGTAGTGCGGCCTCTCGAACCCAATGCTCAAACAGTACGCGCTGTTGTCTTGCATCTCGCGTGAAAGTTATACGGTTGGCCAGTGTAATGGCCTGATTCACGACACGCCACGCACAAAAGTGTTCTGACAGCCGCTGGCGCTCAACCCTCCGACGAAACTTTGCTGTGCGCGACCGATTGCGGTATACTTGCCGCCATAGCGCGAAGAACCGCTTTCGCGCAATCCCAAAGCGCACTCGACGCACGCAACGGCGGTCGTAACCCAACGAGTAGGCAAACATTCGCCAGTGCTTCACGATACGGCGAAGTTTAGCCGCCTCCAATGCGATCGTGTAGGCCTCCATCAGGCGATGCCGCTCCAGCTGTTCGTCTCGAAAGCGGGCCAGGTGTTTGAAGCATCGGCGGACCAGTTGACGAGCTTGTGTCGACCTGAAAGTATGGGTAATCAGCTCATTCCAGACACTGCGAAGAAGCCGAGTGCTTGACCTACTGCGCTGTGTGTTGACTCTGAGTCTTGCAATCTTCTTTTCCCTCGAGAAGCGGCGCCATCTTCTCCAAACCTGCACTTTGCGGTATAGATTGGCAAACGATCGACCATCAAGACCGAGAAGCTGCTGCACGCGACGTCGCCGCGCTGTCCATGCTCGCCACAGCTTGCACGCTTGCACCACTTTCCACTCGTTTAGCCGCAATGCGCGCTCTTGCTCGTACTTTTCCCAGTGAAGGAAGCCGCACCACCGATTAATACCGCGTTTCTTCAGACAAGCATCCGCGAGCAGCCTCAGGTTGGCAGTGAGTCTGTGCTCAGCTGCGTAGCGCTTCCACTTTTCAAAGCACTTGATTGTCACGGGATCAATACACCTCGGAAGAGTCACCCAATCAGCCTGCCTTCGCGCACGAGGACGCCGCTGGAGGATCTCGCTGGGACGCGAAGATGACCTGATACTAACGCCGCTAGCGCTGCTGCCGTTGCGGTAACCACTCGCACCATAGCTCGAGCCCGCACTGCGCTTCTCCACAGCACTACGGTCGCTGGACTCGAGAGACCAGCGCTCAAGTCGCTCTGGAAGGGAGAAAGGGCGGGTCCACGGCGCTGGAGCAGGCGGCAGCGCCAGGAGGAAGCGCTCGTGCGCCGCCTCGCCGTCTTCTTCGTCTTCTTCGTCTTCTTCGCCTCCGTGCGCCTCCTTTCCGCCCTCATCATCGCTGTCCAAGATTCCCAGCTCACGCAGCGCCTTCAGCTGCGCCGCCACCAATACCTCCGTCATTTACTATTAGTAGGGAGGAACACCAGTAGTGGTGTCCTTTCTCGGCCGCCTGTTCACAGTGAGGGGAAACTTCAACTATCGTGACCATCACTCAGGAACGGAAGTGGACGTATAAGTACGGCGCTCACGGTACTGCTGTGCTGTTTGGCTGATCACCGGAACAGTTCGAGAGGAGGAAAATGACCAGCGGCGAGGGCGAGGCAGACGTTTGGCGCGACTCGCTCGTGCGATACCTGGGCTACGCGAACGAACTGGGCGAGTCCTTCCGGCCGATCGCGCCGCGGCTCGTCGTTCCGTCGTACGTGGTCGCGTTCGGCTACGTCGTGGGCGACACGGTCGACAAGGCCGTCAAGGCGCACCGGCGTGCGGTGGACGCGAACGTTTCTGAGCGGAAGCGCGCTGTCGCGGTTGCCGACGCGACCGTGGACACGCTATTGTGGCAGACCTCGGTAAGAGCGCGTGGTGCCCTTGTGGTGATGTACGCGCATGCTGTTCTGAGTGAATGTTGACGCTGTCCATGCTGGATAATCTAGGCGAGCGTAGTGATCCCAGGCTTCACGATCAACCGCGTGGTACGGAAACCTCGCGTGCGCTCAACCCGGTCGGTATATATTCATGCCCTTCTTCGGTATCCATAGGTGGCGCTGAGCTCGCTCCTGGTCGAGCGCACGGTCAAGAACTCGCCGATCGTCCGCAGGTGGGCGCCGACAGCGGTGGGATTGGCGGTCATCCCCTTCATCGTCCACCCAATCGACTCCCTGGTCGACGGGGTCATGGACCGCTCGACGCGCAAGTGGTCTGCGGAGTTCCAGAAGAAGTTTGACGACTCTGAGTGACCAATAGAAAGGCATACCACACCGCAACATGCTGAGATAGACTTGTTGTTAGTACAGCGGATATAGACGTCCCGCGCCGACAAATAGCAGAGTGTAGACGCGCATCTGCGGCTAATCATCGTTCATTCCGCTATATCTAAACCATACGGGCTGACAGCGCGGCCCACAAACAAAGCTAACGATATCTAAAGAAGCAACTCGCACATGGGGGAAGGCATTCTAACAGGAAGCTGCGATATGTACGAGCGAGGTCACGCACTGCTTTTCTCGCGCGCCTCAAATGTCCGCGTCTGTGATGAGCAGCGGGATGAACTCGGCGTTGTACGGACGGTAGTACCGGTGCCCGAGCGCGGCGAAGCAGCCGCGGCTGAAGCCGCTGTGCGAGACGACGGCGACGCTCTGCTCCGAGTAGTTGTAGTACACGCGGCGCAGGAAGCGCATGGCGCGTGCCGCGATCTCGTCGTTCGTCTCGCGGTGGTCCGGCTGCCACCATGTGTCTTCCTCGCTCACGACGTGGTTAAAGTCCAAGTCCGGGTGCGCCTTCTGCTTGGGCGTGAGGAACTTGCGCCGGTCGCAGTTGACCACGCCCAGCGTCTCCCGCGTCAGCTCGACGACGTTCACAGGCACCTCCTTGAGCTTGGCAAACGCGAGCTCATATGTCTGTAGTGTGCGGTCCAGCGGTGAGACGAAGACACGCTCGAGCTGGAGTCCGGCGCTGGTCTCCTCGTCCAGTACAGCCTGCGCCTCTTTCGCCTGCCCCGTGCCGCGCTGGGTTAGCGGCGCGTCCACGTACTTGTCCAGGAACTCGAATTCCTTCTCCCAGCGCTCGTCACCCACGCGCTCCTTGTCCGCGTTGTGGGTCGCCTCGCCGTGGCGCAGCAGGATCACGAGCTTGAGCTTGGCGCCGTGCAGGCGCTCGAACTTGGCCATGTACTCGTACACGTCCTGCCACGTCTTGCCCTCCTTGAGCCCCATGTGCGGCGCCGCGGCCCCCGCCACGTGCGCCAGGTGCTTGGACTCGCCTTGCACGAAGAAGCCCGGTTCGTAGCGCAGCGTCCGCGCGTCCATTTTGCCCGGTGCGATGGCCTCGTTCCCCTCTTTTAGCGTGGGGAAAGCGTTATGTTGTTCTTCGCCGCGCTTCAGAAACGCTGACTCTAAGCGGATTGTTGTGCGACTAAGTTCGACGCTTTAAGGGCGCGTTCGGCAGAATAGAAAGAAAAATAGACGGACCAGCAACGGTTTAGTATCTAAAATTAGCCGTAAAGTATTACTATACAGGGTAGGGTTTGGAAGCGGCACCGCAAATCAGGGCTGCAATATCGTTTAAATCAGTACATGTTCATGTTGACGTTGGGTGTTCTGTTCTCGTCACGATCCCCATTTGGACTGCCATCAGGCACCTCACGCGGGATAAGACTGGACGAATGTTTGCTTCGCTTCGATGACTAACGATGTGAACGTGAAAGCAACTGCCGAAATTGCACTTGGGCAGCGTGCTGAGGCCGCGGTTGAGCCGCGACACGCACTCGTGAATGCAGATCTGGCTCAAATCATCTGATAGCCGTTGCATGGAGAGGAAGGGTGCGCGCGAAAGTCCTGGCGTCGCATCCATGTGCAGTGTTGAGCGATATCGCACGCATTCAAAGCGTCCGCCAGCCCGTTGTTCCAGCGCTTAGGCTGCAAGGTGTGCCGTTGGTGGCAACCCTCTATTTCACCGTCGACTCAGAGCTTCAGCTTGAAGCAGAAGCCTTCGGGGTGAATCGAAGCTACGCAATGCTCTGCAGCAGCGCTCACCATCATGAATACAGGGACACATTGTATCCTAAGTGGAGACCTACAGTCTACCGCTCAAAGCGCAACAAATCCTGCATGTGCGGTACTGGTGCTGCTCTGAATCGCCCATGCACTGTCAGTACCCACGATGCGTGCATTGTACGACGCGAGCACATAGCGGTCGCATCATCTGCGAAACTCGTTGCGTGTGCCACCTGCCTGCTGTAGATTCATATTTGACACTTCGAATCGAGAAGTCGCGGGGTCCTCGCGCGCCCGCCGACGTTCTCCACCACCATCGACCGCTTGCTGCCTGTGGGTTCCTGGGTGAATGGTCGACTCACCATGGGGATATACGGACATTTCAAGGATGCAAACGCGCAGCGTGGTCCTCTTTTCGAATCTCCAGTGCTGGAAATCGCTAAAAGCAATTTTTGATTATTTTTTAGATTAATCTAGCCATAAGAAACTCCAGCTGGTGGTGAATTAAAATTCCAAAATTAGGATTAATCCTTCAAATTGATGCCATTTTGGTCAACGTGCTCCCCTCCCAGCTACACCATACTCAACGCCAGCGTTCGTCGCCATAGACGGGACCAGGAGCTGTAACGGTCTAATCAGATGGGCTTTGACCCCACCAAAGATTCGATTGTCCCCAAGAATCTGTCAGGCACCACTGCTCAACCGCTTGGTCTTCCAATGCTCCTCTGCAATTTTGTGCACCACCTGTGTGCCTCATCCTGGCAATCAAGAGTTGGTATGGCACTGGAGGAAACTGATACTCTGCGAGACTGCATGCTGGCCGTTGTCGGGGTTGAATTTCGGCTTGAATCTCGGCTCGGGGATGGGAGACGGGATTAAAACAGTCGCACGTCAAGCCTTGTCATGGTTGGGATCTGCTGATGCTCCCAGAGGTGCAATGTGCACGCACACACAGAAGCCAATCCGGCTTTCTTCTTGGCTCAACCTCCTTGTCCAACCGGATCCAATCATGGCTATTTAATGCACACGTTCATGTCGTGACCGCTGCTTTCATTTCCCCGCCCTTCATGACTGTTCATTCTTCAAAACACCGCCGAGTCCTCAGTCCACACCAGCAACACGACAGTCGACGATGAAGATCTCGCTCGCGCTGCTGTCCGTCGCCGCCGCGATCATGTCGCCGATTGTGCGCGCGGACACTAGGTACGAGTACAAGACTGTGGACGTGGACTATGGTTTCGACGAGAGCGAGGAGTCGCCGCGCAGCATCATCATGATGATCCCGGACGGCACGGGCCCCAACATCTTCACGCTCGCGCGTACCGTGCTAGACCCGTCGCTCAAGACGCGTCTGCACATCGACCCGTACCTCATGGGCACAGTGCAGACCCACTCGGCGACCTCGTACATCACGGACTCGGCGTCGTCGGCGACTGCCTACTCTACGGGCTACAAGACGTACGACGAAGCCATCGGCGTCGACCACTTCCAGCAGCCGCTGGGCACGGTGCTTGAGGCCGCCAAGTCGCGCGGCATGGTCACGGGCATGGTGGTGACTAGCCGTGTGACCCACGCCACGCCCGCGAGTTTCGCGGCGCACGTCACCCAGCGTGACGACGAGGACACGATCGCTACGCAGTACGTGGCCAACAAGAACCTCGACTTCCTGCTCGGCGGTGGCCTGCGTCACTTCAATGAGACGCTTATCGGCGACCTCCAGGGCGCCGGCTACTCGGTCGTGTACAACTACCAGGAGCTGCTCGACTACCACACAGCCAACGTCGACTCGGGCAACCTGCGCGTGTTCGGTCTGTTCCACAAGAGCCACATGACGTACGAGGTCGACCGCGCTCGTGAAGAGGCGGCAGACCCGAGCAACACGCAGCGCGAGCCGAGCCTGCCAGAGATGGTCGACATCATCCTGAGCATCCTCAAGAACAACCCGGTGGCGCAGAAGAACGGCTACTTCGTCATGATTGAGGGCTCGCGCGTGGACCACGCCGGCCACTCGAACGACCCGGGCACCATGGCCAAGGAAGCCATCACGTTCGACGAGTCGGTCGCGGTCGTGCTGGACTTCCTCGACACGCAGCCCAACACGGGTCTGCTATCTGCTGCCGACCACGGCACGGGCGGTCTCACGCTCGGTCGTGTGTCGGATTACGTCTGGTTTCCGGAGGAGCTGCAGCTCCAGAACATGTCGACGGAGATCATGACCAAGAAGCTGGAGGAGCTGTTCGACGCGCCCGAGTGCGCCACGGGTGCCAACGAGACGTGCAAGGCCGCCCTGTACGCTACGTCCAAGGACCTGCTGCACACGTACACGAACGTGACGGAGCTGACGGACGAGGCTGGCGCCACGCTGGTGAAGCTCATTGCCGAGGCCGTGGACGTGTCGCGCGACCTCGCTGACGTGATGACAGAGCTCGGCCACATCGTAAGCGTGCCGGCGGCGATCGGCTGGACCACGACCGGCCACGTCGGCACGGACGTGAACCTGTACTGTAAGGGCCCGTCGCTCTTCGAGGGCATGTGCAACGGCGTGCACGAGAACACGTACCTGAACAAGATCATGACCAACTTCCTCGGCCTCGAGCACCAGCAGGACCTCGAGACGCTCAAGTGGCGCAATTTCTCCGTGCTCGAGGAGCCCACCGCCTTCTAAGCGCAACCGATGAGGTGCTATGACTCAAGCAGAGCCATCCGTTCGTGTGTCCAATGTCCACAAATCCCCAGTAACGACAGCAACGCCGCCTCCAGCCAAGCTTCATAGGAAGTAGATGTCGATTGAATCTAGGCGAATGGCTATAGTATCGTCGTATCACTCAAGAATGCACGTGCATGAATCGCATCCCACTCATGCTTTTTGTGTATGAGAGTGGAGTCCAGCTACAGTAATACCTTCATTCATACTTTTCGAAAAGAGCTTGTATTAGGTTGCTGACAGTACTATAGATCGTACTTTGAACGTTTTATACAGTACGGACCATCGTTCTGCATCAGTTGAACTTTCTCCTCAGACGTGGAGTTTCCATAGTGAAGCGAAGGTGTTCGCTGGAAATGGGGAAGGCCGAGTGCGCGCTATGCCGGTCGCGGCGGCGCGACTTCTGCTGCGCGCAGTGCACATCCGACATGCTGCAGCAGCGGCGCACGATGCTGGCGGCCTTACGCGCGGACGTGGCCGTGCTGCGCAAGAAATCCGCCTTCGCTCTAAACGTAAGTCATGGCCGTCGGCTGTCGACTTGTACAGTAGATGGATGTGCTAGGACTGAAGGCTCTGCTGTTGATGTACTGCAGTCGAAGAGCCCGCTGCTGGAGGCGGAGAGGCGGCTCGACGAGCGCATGGAGCGTGTTGAGGCGCTGGCGGAGAAGGTCATGAAGACGCGAGAGAAGCTGTGCTCCGGTGCGTAGTCGCCCCATTTGAAGGTTGAAAAGCAGGAGGATTGGGCGCTGACGTCTCTGTGAATGGGCTGCGATAACTGTTCTATTTTGTAGAGCGCATTACGCTGGTGGAGCGTTCCTCAGCGCTGGAAGAGCGGTCGCAGGCGGCAATCGCAAGCCAGCAGAAGCTAGAAAGCGAGCGCCGGCGCTCGCAGAATTGGCATCAGCCGCTGCTCGAGTCGCTGGACTTTCAAGTGCAGTGGGCGCACGAGGTACGCGCTTGTGTACTGGCAGTAGTGATGGTGTTTATCATTGGGATTAGTTAAGTCGCGCTCCTGTGCTTATATCGTGAATGGTGAGCTAGAACGCAGCCAAGGCGCGCGGGGAAAAGATTCGCGAGCTGTTTGCGTTCTTTTTGCTGACGCCCGAGCAAAACCACGACCACACAGACACTGACGACGCTGAAGCAGACCTCTCACCACCGCTAGGACTGGATGAAGCCGAGAAGGCTCCGCGTCGCCCGTCAGCACGGCGTTCGTCGCCATTCTTCCGCTCCATCACGGGCATTCCCCTGCCCATTTCGGGAAGATACGGGAACATGCCGCCGGAGGTGGCTGCAGCCGCCATGGGCAAGATCATCCACCTGCTCCAGTGCCTCATCAAGTACCTCAAGATCACGTACCCGCACCCGATGGTGTTCAACGGCTCGTTCTCGACGATCGGCAACACAAGCGAAGGCGCTGGGTGCCATACCCTGTATCCCGATGGCAGTCCGGGGTTTGCTCGCGCGGTGGAGATGCTCCACGAGAATGTTTCCTTCCTCTGCTCCACTCAGGGGGTGCCATCCAGCGCCCTACACCCCACGGACATTTTGGGCAACTTGCTGGAGATGTACCAGTCGCAGCGGCTCGGAACGCTGTGCGACGGCGCCGTGGTGGCATCGACAGCAAAGCGGTATGTGTGCAAGACCTCGTGCTGGTAGGTGCGTAGGTGACTGACGCTGTATTGCATACCGTGTCGATTGTGTTCTGCAAGGTCACCGACGTCTTCTGCATCGACTTCGACTTCCCAGCTCGAACTCTCGCAAGCGCTCAGCGACAGCATCCAGATCCTGCCTCACTACTCGTGAACTGTGAATGAACATCGTCACTGGAATACAACCGCAGCATTGTTTCATCGTTCACGACTAACTCCCACCGCTTGCGATGTACAGCAGTACGAGATCTCGGGTGGGATAGAGGATGGGGGTGATCTATTACAGCGTCATATCCAGAGTGCAGCGCCGGTGTTGTCGTTGTGGTCGTGGCGGATCGTTAGCTGGCGAGTTCGGCTCACACACATACACAGAGAGAAGGCACGCGCGCGTGGTTGCTCTCCCTCTAGAATGGCGTGATCGGCGCCGTGGCGCCCTGGTCGTCCTGGCTGAGCTCGAGGCACTGGTGCTTAAGCGACGACAGTTTCTCCCGGATCAGATCCAGCGCGCAGATGACTACCTCCTCGGGACGCAACTGGCCGGTCGTCTGTCACGTTGCATGCCATCGTCAGCCACCTTTGCACTCCCCCAGTAGCGAACGACTGCGACTCACCTCGACCGAGAAGATGAACTTGTCCTCCATCATCCGCACCGAGACGGCCGCGTCGTCTTCCGGGTTGTCCTTGAACGCGTTGGCGACCTTGACGCACTCATCACAGTACATGCACCGCATCGCATCACCGACCGCAAACTGTTCGATCGTGAATTCGTCAGTGGTCGATCAATCCCCAGTAGCATCAAACAAGCCCGTACCAGCTCGTAGTTCTCGTCCGTCTCGTAGACCTCCGTGGGGCAGCTCTTGTATAGCTCGGCTTTCTGCTCGGGCGTGTACGTGCTCAGCACGGCCTGGTTGAGCGTGATGATCGGCTCGTACATGAAGGTCGCGACGGCCACAGGCGACCACTTGGCGTGCTCCTTGCCGATTCCCTGTCGGTCCCACGCGATCGTTAGCGCACAGATGATAACCACAACGAATACAAACGACGCAAGAAAAAACGCACGAGCTTGGCGATGGCTGAGAGCTTGATACGCTGGCCCGGGCCGAGCTTGGCGATGATGACGCCCGTGTCCTGTGTGTTGTTGAGCTCCTCCTCGGAGGAAAAATTGACGGGGCGGATGTACGGGTCGGAGGACTTGAGTGCCTCGGACGTGACGGTGAGCACGCCCTGGTCAGCTACCACGTCGAGCGTGAACTCGACCGAGCAGTTGGGGCAGTTCTCGTCGCAGTCGCAGTCCTGCGAGTACACGAACCGCTGGCGGAAGTTCTCGAGCCCGCCGTCAAAATTGAGCGGGATCATGCCCAACCGGTGCGCCAGGAACTCATCCGTCATGACGGACGTGTTGACCTCGATGCTGACCAGGTCGATGGCCAGCGTCGGCACCTCGGCAATCATGACGCGCCGGATCGCGTTGGCCACGCTCGCGTCCGTCTCCGTCAGCTCGAAGCGAATGAAGTCGTCGCGCAGCTCCTGCACGTCGATCTTGGGGAACCGCGGATTCGGCATGGCGGCTAGTCAGCTGCTCGGTCAGTTGATCGGCTGGGTGGTCGCGGGCGCGTGCAGAGGCGGCGGAAGGAAGCGGCGCGGTCGGTCGTCCACCCCCTTTGGTTCCTTTGCCCCAGTGTGGTCCTTGGGCAAAGTGAGAGTGTTCGGTCGCCCCAAGGGCGCGCAACAAAAGGGCTCGCGCCAAGTGACCTTTAACAGATTTTTATCAGTTATTACTCGAGGATGAAAATGCTCTTTGGAACACTTGATTATATTATGTTTTTTATTGTTTATCAACTGCATAACGAAAACAAGACGACACGAAACGCCGTTCCTAACAGTTATCGTGCACGAACACCACGTCGCGGATCAGGTCGGGCTCTGGGCGCGGCAGCACCGCCAAAATGGGCGACGGCGTCGCTGCTGCGGCGCCGCTGCCGCTGCCGCCGCCCACGTGGCTGCCAGCGCCGCCAGCTCCTCCCCCGCCTGTGTGGATGCCACCAGCGGTGCTGCTGCCGCTGTTATGGGCACTGAGTCGGCCGGAAGGCGCCAGGATCCGCAGCGCATCCGTGGTTGGCCGCACCGATCCGATGGCGCTGAGCCACTTGCGCGCAAGCGGCCCCAGCAGCGGGTAGCGCGCGCCGTTCTCCTTCCACCAGCGCATGGGGTCGCGAACGGACGGCGCGCTCGCGGCCGACACATCCTCGTAGTAGACGTTCACCTCGTCCGTCACACGCTTGCGCAGCGCCGCGTCCTGCTCGTCCTCGACGATCCGCGCGCCCGACAAGATGGGGACGAGCGACACGTCCATGGTCGACGGGCGCGTCGCGAATGCGGCGGCAGCGGCGGCTGTGGCTGCTGCCGCTGCGGATGGCGCGTCCGAGTCAGTCGGCTCAGGATGGAGCAGGCCGTCATCAAGCGCCCCAACCGTCCTGTTGTTGCCGCTGTATTGGTGACCGCGATTCACCGTCGCGTTGCTGACGCTGCCACCAAGATGGCGGTGATCGACATGCGGCTGCTGCGGGGCCTGGGGCGGCTGAGGAGCGACCTCGTCGAGCGCGTCGTCGAACAGCAGCTCGCGTAAGAAGCTGCTCGTGTCGTGGTCCTCCTTGGTGGCGGACTCGTCGAGGAACGCGGCGCTGTCAAACACGCTGCCACCGCCACTGTCTCCTGGGTATCCACTGTCGTCGAGGCCGTTGCCGAGTCCGTTCCCGCTCATCGCCATTCCTCCAGCATTTCCACTGCTGCTGCCACCGCTCGAGCCGCTGCCGCGGTTCTGCTGGTTGGCCATCGACTGCAAAAAGTGCGAGATGAGGAAGCAACGCTCGCCCAGGCGCGTCTTGCACGCGAGCCGCTCCTCATCGCTCAGGAACCGCATCCGAACGAACCGCGGGTCGAGCTGCGAGAGCCACATGAGGCCGTTGCACGGGCGCGCAAAGTGCACGACGAATTGCATATACAGGTACGCACGCACGGCCTCGAGGCTCGCGCAGATGGTCGCGGCCACGGCATTCTCGTCATTGTCACCGCCGTCTCCACCGTTAGAAGCAGCACCGTCACTGCCTCCAACGGGAATGTTGACGCCACCGCAGCCATTGTCAGTCCCTGTAGTCGCCGCTGCTACGTTCACGCCTGACACCGGCAAGTTATACGCGGTGAACACGCGCTCGAAGTCGCTCTTTTTCTCGAGGTCACGCTTGAGGAACTGCAGCAGCGGCAGCGTCAACGCAAGCGTTGCGTATTTCTCCTTGCCGATGGCGCCAGCTACGCTCTCGAACGGCTGCAGCAACTGCAGAAGACACTCGAGCGCACACCACTGCGCCCTCGTCGGCGCGCGCCGCGGGAAGTTGCCGCAGTTCTGGAATTCGAGCGAGCCATCGTGGGTTTCCAGGTACGCATAGAACTCGTGGATCGCGCGCTTCTTGCGCATCAACCGCTTGAGCATGTCGAGCGTGCTGACCCAGTTGCCCTTGACATCCGTCACGAGACGGTGCGCGTGATGGTGCGGACTGGACGTACCTGCGATCAGCTTGCTCAGTCGTGCGACGGCGCGTGGGTGGCTTGTGAAAAACTGCGCGAGTTCGCGAAAGAACTCGACCTGCGTTCGAAGGAACGCCGCACCGCGCTGGCACTCGAGCGGCATGCAGTCGATCGTCTGGTTCACCATGTTGTCATGGAAGAAGTTGCGCATGTTGTCGGCTGCCAGTGCGCGTCGGTTGTGGAGAAGTGGTGCCAGGATCAGCTGGAACGCGTGTGCGATGCCCTCGGTCTGCTGCGTGTGCACCATGCCGATCTCATAGTTCCTGCTGCTACTCGAACCGCTGTTGCTGTTTCCGTAATGGCCCGGGTAGCCGCCGGTTGGATACGGCTGCCACATCATGGAGCACAGGTACCGCGAGTCGAGGTTCCATCGCGAGAGGAGCGCATCCAACAGCTCGCGCTTGGCATCGGCGGTCAGTGGCCCGTTGTACTCCCTCACGTCCAGCGTGAAGTGCCGCCGCTCAAACTTCTCCGTGTTGTAATGGATGCTGATCGACAAGAACGCTTCATTGTCCGCCGTGATCCACACCTCAGTCGCCATGGCGAAGAACATCATCTCGTTCGAGAACTGCCGTAGCATGTCGAGCCGCGTCTTGGCCGTCAGAGACTCAACAGACGCGCGCACAACGTTCTGACTGGGCAGAGCTATCCGCTTACGCAATGCCAGCGCGTAGCTTATGATGTCCTGGAGCTCCGGGTCTTCTGTGATGCCTAGTGGGTGGTAATGCTTGCATACCCATCGTGCGATGAGCGCATTCAGCGTCTCGGTCTCGTGTTGGTTGAGCCCCTCTTCTTCATCCCCCTCCTCGTCATCGAGAAAGAACTCCGAGTCGTCGTGAAACCCGTGGGCTCCGCTCTCCCCATCGTTTCCGTCTGCCGGCTCCACAGATGCGGTCCTTCGTGGCTTTTTCTTGCCCTTGGGAAGCCGCAGCTCGTCTGATACCTCGTCCTCGCTCATCACGTTCATCCCAAGCGACGAGTCTCCAGTATAGCCTGCATGTGTTTTCCCACCGCTCGCGCGGGCGGCCAGTGGGTTCGTTCCAAAGCCCCACCTGTTCATCGAAGACATAGAAGCGCTGCCTGTGTACGGCGCGCTTCCACCGGCAATTACACGGAGCTTTCGCTTGGCTGCATTGCCTCCGATTCGGTTGCTGGTCATGCTGGTGGCGTTCCTACTCGTGAGGCCGCTGCTGCTGCTATTGGCGCTGCTGACATGTCCGCCGCCAAGCCGACCGTGCAGCGTCCGCAGCTTTTTCTTCTTGTCCGCCACCTTCTGCGCGTAGTTGGCCAGGTCGAGCGGGTGAAACTTGGCCATGTGCCGACTAACGTTGTTGCTGCTGCCCGTGTTGTAGTGCATGAGTAGCTTGCACTTGAGGCAGTACGCCTCTCTCGCGTCCTGGTTCGTGTAAGTCTTGCCGGCGGCGATCTCAGGCGGGTCCGGCACCACCAGCCGGATGAACTGCCACAGCTCGGGCCGTCGCATCTTGCTCGTCTTGTACAGCTGCGGCGGCGGCGGCGACGACGCCGTGACGGACGCCAGCGACCCCGTCGTCGTCAGCAAGGACGACGCGGCGCTGTTTCCGGCTGTGCTGGTGTGAATGCTGTGCTGCGGGGCCATGGACAGCGCGGTCCGCTGCTCGCGGAGCCCAGTGAAGTACGGTCCGAGCCCGGTGGGCGGCGTCGGGGCCGCGCTGACGGCCTGCGCCGCCGCCTGCGCGCGCTCCAGCATGGCGGCGCTCGTGTCCATCAGCGCGTTCGAGTTTAGCGGCGCGAAGGCCTGCGCGGCGCCCAGTACGCCCAGTCCCGCGCTCGTGGCACTCGCGATGCTGCTGCTACTGCCGCCCGTGCCCGTGCCCGTGCTGATGGCGAACTGTTGCTGCTGCAGCTCGAGCTGCTGCTGGAACTGGAACTGCATCTGCTCCTGCGGGGACGACGCGAACGCCGGGAAGGCAGCCAGCGGGTCGTCTGTGCCGCCCATGGAGGAGCTCAGGGTCGCGATGGACGCGCGGGGCGACGCACGGGCGGACCCGCGACCGTACTTGCGCGAAGGCTCGGCCGCCATGCAGTCAGGAAGGACGACTCCCCTGCCTGTCTCGTCCCGTATACCGAAGGCAAAGTGCCAGGGGATGGAACCCACTGACGTCCAAAAAGAGGAGGGAAAGTGGTTCCACTTTTCCTTTGCAATAGTTGTTAGTGCGAGATTAAGGAACGGAATGGAAACAATAATTGCGAGCCTGCAACTCACCATTGAAAATGCAATATTGTGCCAGGCATAATTGATTATCTCAATAATATTGAATTTGTGTCTCCAATATTACGCTTCATTCTACGGTGTCCATGGTTGTCAAGGTCGGCTACACACAGGACAGGCTCCTCCCCATCTCACTATTTACATGAATCGCCTTTTATTTACGGCTGTTGGTGCGAAATGCAAGCGAGCTCCATGGCGATGGAGCCTGCGGTTCCCTTCCATGTCGATACGCTTGGCCGTGTGTGTGCTTACAGCGACCCGAGCGGGCGGCCGGTGCCCCAGGCGTAGCCGCCGCCCATTCCTCCCTGCTGCGGCGCCGCGGCGGGACCCCGGGCTCCAATAATGGGCGTCGTGCCGAAGGTCGGGAACAGCCTCACGCTGGTGATCACAGCAAGCGGCAAGCCTCTCGGTTAGTGTATCAGCAATGCAAGGCTTCAATCGATGATGCAGGAACGTACAAGATGGCAGGCGTCTGGATGAGGTTCCACCCCTTAGTGGTCGGCAAGACCTCGAGCAAGAAGTAGTACAGGTGGCCGGCGACCACGCCCAGGAAGTCCATCATCGGGTTGCCGCCGATGAGCACCGTGAACGCGATGAGCGCCCACGGGAGGTAGAGGCCCTCAAAGCTGAAGCCTGTAGCGATGGAGAACGGTTAGGAGGAGCATGCAAGCTCAGGTGAATACCAGCATTTGCTTACCCCAAATGGCTACGGGCTGCGTGGGGTTGCGGCGGCTCCACACGTACAGGATCATAAAGATCAGCGACGTGCCCAGGAACGGGATCTCCATCAAGAAGCCGATCACCTGCAGCGACATGAGCACGAACGTGTTAGGAAGAAGGAATGACAGCACAGGAAACAAGGCTGGGTGCGCACCCAGAGCACGACGGCGCCGAAAAACAGCATGAACGCGTAGTCGGCGGTGGGTCCGCCGCCGCTCGGGAACGGGTCCTCCTCCAGCCGCGACGAGTAGTTGGTCCTGCCATCACGAGTCGGTCGCGTCAGTCACTACGCTCTAATAACATGAAGAGGCATGAGGCGAGATTTACAGGATCATGAGCTGCATGAGGAAGGGGAAGCTGAACTTCCCCAGGAACATGAAGCACGTGGGCAGGCGCCATAGCTGAAAGCGCGACCAGACGAGCTCCAGGTCGAGGTACAGCGATAGCGGGTTGAGCAACCCGAAGGTGCTCAGCAGCGTGAACAAAAAGCACACGGACAGGTAGAAGCGCGTGATCTGCGGCAACCCATAGTACCAGGCCTCGATGCTCTGCGCCATGGCTTCCACACAGCGCCACAGGCAGCAGCAGCAGGTCTCTTGGGGAGTGTAGTGCGGCTTCTTGGCGTTCAGATACGTGGAAGCTCCCGTTGCCGTTTCAGGAGCGAAGTTTCGGGAATGTCGTATCGTGTAAACTCTCTGTTTTGATTTCTACCTTTAACATGGTCACTAGATACTGTGACCTTCTAAACATTGTAACTTGTATCTGCTCTATTCATTGTGATATGAACCACTCATACCATATAGTGCGCACCATCAGTTACGAACAAAATTTTTCCCCCGAATATTTCGATTTGCTATAATTTTGGTACGATCGAAGTGTCTTAATCCGTAGATTCCATTTAGCTATCTTATGCATTCGAAGCGCTAACTTTTAGGAAGTTACGAACAAGAACTTTTTGTTCGTACAGTGCGCGCCATAAATATACGAAGAAAAAAATCGAAATTTCGATAAATCGTCGAAGTGGCGCCGTACAAACCTGAGAGTAGGCTCAAATTAACGTACAGATTACGACGAATTGCCACATATAGTTTTGTGTCATTTTGGGCCA